>JAKTWW010000285.1:0-34843 GCA_030582255.1 Hansenula subpelliculosa
TTTATGATTATGATGAATGATTTCATATGGTGTGTTTTTAATCATTACAATTTTTTTATCCTGAGATCTATCTAATTGATTTGATGATGATGATGATGATAATTTCATTATATTACATTCAATTGGTAATAACTGATTTGATTGATCATTAATTGAAGTTTCTGTTTCTTCAAAATCTGAAGATATTTTAATCAATTGATAACTATTTTCTTGTTCTTCAAAAGTTCTCAACTTATTATTGGTTTTCTCACCATCATCCTCATTCTCATCCTCATCCTCATCATTTAATGGAAACATTGATTTTGAATCCTTCAATAATAAATAATCTTCTTTTAAAACATTAATCAAATTATTTAATTCATTTTGATCATTTAAATTTATTGGAGAACATAAAAGATTTATTTTATAATTATTCAAAATCTTATTAATAATCTTCATATTGATGTTTTTAACAATTGGAATAAATAATTTCCTTTTTAATTCTAATCCATCAAGATTTTTGATAAAATTTAAAATATTCCCAATTTTAATTAATCCATCAAATATAATCAAAATGATATTATAATCATTAATTTTTGTATGATCTAATGTGAATTTCCCACGTAATTGATGATCTGCAAATCCTTGTAGGAAAGATTGTTTCTTATGACCAATAATTAAAATTTTGGAATTATCAGCTGTAGCATCATTATATTTTGTCGATGAGTTAATATTATAATTATAATTATTAAATGAATTTTCTGGTTTATTGAACATTTGAGGTAATACAAAACTTGAAGTTTCCATAAATGATGATTTTTTAAATGGAGATGAAGATGAGAATGATAATTTATTATTGAATGAATTTGATTGATTCATATTAATTTCAATAGTTTTTTCATCAGAATCATCATTAAATGAAGAATGATTGGTTTGATTAGATTCAATAATTAAACGTTGTGATTCTATTTCATGATAATCATCATTGAATTGTTCATCTTCTTCAGTATCGGAGGAAGAAAGCACGGAACTAGTTGGTCTTGAAGTTAAATAATCACCTGTAATTGATTGCCATGAATTTGAAGAATTAAATTCAAATTCATTAAAAGTTGGAGTATTTTGATGATTTTCAAAACTATTAAATTGTGGATTATAACCCTCATCAATAACATTATTATAATTATAATTATAATTATAATTACCGCTGTGTTTATTTGTTAAGCTATGATCAGTTTCCGTTTCATTATTGTCATTTGAAGTTGTTGATTGTAAAGCTTCTAATACAGATAAATGGGGTGATAATAATCTATTTGAAGATTGTGATGATTTGTTATCAGGTTTTGGATGTTTGATGGAGGACATCTTGAGCTGTTGATACCTTGGGTTTCTTGCTTATAGAATTTGAGTCAAATTGTGTTGATATTTGTATTTATAGTTCTGTTTTCAGTATATATTATTATAATTATTATATTAATTTATTTAAGCGCGCTGTGAATTATAAGTACTTGATATCTGATAAGGAGTAATAGAAGTGTTGGAGTAGACACCAGACACCACTAGAAACACAGAGACACCTGAGTAAAGGATAGTTGTTGTTTGTTATTTGTTGTTTGTTATTTGATGGTGTGCTTCAGTTGATCTTATCGCAATCTGAAAACACAGCGGAGAATCGAATCCCTCAGCGCTGAGAATCTGAAGAGCCCAAGTGTGTCTGGGTCGACTGCCGCATTGGGCAATCAGAGTGCAACAGTGGAATTATTAATTAATGGTGTTATTATAATGGAGTAATTATAATGGAGTTATTACACTTTGCGTATGTGTCTGAATTATTATTAACTTGTGGTATTGGTAGTGTAGCTGTTGATATTATTTATAGTTGAAGTACCAATGTAGCGTTATAGAAATAGAATATGATACAACACGACATAATCAGGTGAGATTGACTCACACACTGTCTGCGAAGAACCTAAGTTATTGCAATTATTGTAGTTATTTTAAGACATTTCACCTATAATTTCCAATAAAACTGACACAAGTATTTGTCAATTTCAGCGCAAAACTATAATTAGACGGAACAGATCTGGGGTGTCGATCGCATTAGACAGAGACACGGGCAGAGACACGGGCAGAGACACTGAGCCTCCCAGCCTGGAGCTCCCTCCCAACTATCTCTCAGCTCCCTCCAACTCCCTCCCAAGGCTCAATTGGGAAATCATTACAGAGAAATTCAACGCAATAACCTCAAATACAAGAGAAATTAAATCAACAATCATTACTAAACAACAAACATGATCAATATTCAATATCTGACGTACCCATTGAACTCATCCCTGTAGAGAAGAATAGCTCTCTCTGACTATCTATTCTTACATCACCATCCATGGGATCTCTCCCAACGTATTTAAGAGAAGAGATTGCATGAGATTGATCTGATTTACTATACATTGTTACATCCGATTACACTCATCATCATCATTACAATATTTACAATTAACAATCACCAAACACTTCAGCTATTGGGACTAAAAAAATCTGGACAGTAACCGTACACTCTAACCAACCACTAAATAACTCCAAACTAGAAAAACACTAACCACTATCATCTCACTATCATACACAATCACATTTACCAAAACAAACTCACTCAGCTTTCCTCAAGTACCGAGCACAATTCTCACATATTTTTTAAGCCCAATATCTAAAATTCTCGAAACGACATATGTTTTTTTTCAAATACTGAACATTTGATCATTAAATTTTAACAAAGGATAGAAAATTACCAAAAAAAAAACACACACACACACACTGGAAATCTACAACCATTCAACTACTCAACATACTACTCTTTCCCATCTCATCAATACCACCAAACAAACTACACTCCCTTGTCATACTTCATTTCTCATCGTTTGTGAAATATCATCATTCTTTAAAAAGTGTGTTGTGCTTTTTTTCACAACTCGTTAGAAAAATCTAAACTCATATTATACACTTGTGGAATAAGGAACATAATCATAGAGTTTTAATTAGATATACAGTTTACAAGTCCTGGATAGATATCCAAATAGATCAGATCATTTCAATACAATACATTTCAGTCTTTTCAAAGAGAGTTCTCCAATTCTCTTCATTATTTTTAATTTGATTTAATTTGTTTGTTTATTCCATAATCAAAACAACAATATTGAAAACCACTAATAATCATTACAACATATCCAAAAATTAGCTTCAAATCATTTCATTTATATTAATATCATTATTTAAACACACATTACATTCATTCATATCAAACCGCTTCATTTATTTTCGCTGCATACTTATCCAGAAATTAGTTTCCAGCCTTTAATGATAGCATTAATTTCAACATATAAACAAATATTACAACAACAACAACAACAACAACAACAACAACAACAACAACTAATATTTATAATATGAGACTACTCAAGATAGGAATAAGGCAGCAGCTAATATGTCTTGTGCTTATGGTGGCACTTTTTTCATTAATGATTTTAGCAATCATTACAGGTATTTATTTTAGTGAAAATTATAAAACAATAAGAGCTGATAAATTAGAAGTTATTGCACAATTAAAAGCTTCTCAAGTTGAACAAAATTTAAATTATTTATATTATCAAGTTTATTGGTTAAGTGGAAGAGATAGTATTGAAAGTTCTTTAGTAAGTTATAGAGCTGGTAATACTTCTCATAATAATTTTTTAGATGCTGCTGATACAATTGATCAATTTTTAACTTCTTCAAGTACTTTTAGTAACGTACGGCTTTATGATTCAAGATTTGAAAGATTAGTAAATTGTACAGATCCTTCACCAGGGAAAGATATTGATGAAGATGTATTGGATGAATTATTTCCATTAGATTTTGATAATGTTTCATTACCTATAAATTTTGATAATGATGGTTGGTTAACAGGTCCAATTGCAAATGATAGTTCATATGTTATGTCAATGACTTTACCCATATATGCAAGTGCTTCAATTCTTTATGATACTTCAGATTTAGTTGGTTATTTAACAACAGTAATGAGTGCAAGTAGTTTAACATTAATTACAAATGATACAACTGCTTTAAATGATGCAGCTGTTAATATTATTGCTGCAAATAATACAAATGAAAAATTAGGTGCTAATGAAACTTATCATTATGTTTTACCTTCAGAAGATTTACCAAATTCATTTATTGATGAAGAATTACCAATAAAAAAATCTTATGTTGCAACTCAAGTTTTAAATTTAAATAAAACTGGTTCAACTACTTCTACTAAAACACCAAATGGTCAAATTGTAGCTGCTGGTTATTGTCCAATAAATTTTAAAATGACAAGATGGGCTGCAGTTATTGATCAACCAAAAGATAAATTTTTAGAACCTTCAAATAAATTAACAAAAATTATTATTGGAGTTTGTTTTGCTACTGCTTTATTTATGGGTTTAATAACATTCCCATTAGCTCATTGGGCTGTTCAACCAATTTTAAGATTACAAAAAGCTACAGAAACAATTGCAGCTGGTCGTGGTTTACAAACTCTTAATGAAAAAAGAAGAAGAGATAGAGAAAGAGAAAAAGAGAAAGAAAAGGAAAAAGAAAAAGAGAAACATCATGGTGGATTATATGGAGGAATTGGTATACATACTCATTTACATCATCGTGGTCATAGTGGTGCTCATACTTCTGGATCAGGTTCAGGTTTAGGTTCAGGTTTAGGTTCAGGTTCAGGTTCAGGTTCAGGTTCAGGTTCAGTTGATCCAATATCAGGAATTTCAAGTTCTCGTACAAGTTTTAATAGTGCAAGATCTCCAGAACATAGTTATTCACATTCTCATAATCTTTCCACTGGAACAGAAAATATACGTAGTGAAAATGGTTCAATGTCTTCAGGTATTGCAGGTAATGGTCATGCAACTTATATTTCAAATGCAAGAGTTCCATATTATACAAGATTTTTCCAAGATGAATTAAGTAAATTAACTGAAACTTTTAATGCAATGACTGATGAATTAGATCGTCAATATTCTCATTTAGAAGATCGTGTTAAGGCAAGAACAAAACAATTAGAAGCTGCTAAAATACAAGCTGAAGCTGCAAATGAAGCTAAAACTGTTTTCATTGCAAATATTTCACATGAATTAAGAACTCCATTAAATGGTATTTTAGGTATGACTGCAATTGCAATGGCTGAAACTGATCCAAGTAAAATTCAACAATCTTTAAAATTAATTTTTAGAAGTGGTGAATTATTATTACATATTTTAACTGAATTATTAACTTTTAGTAAAAATTCTTTGAAAAGATCAAAATTAGAAAATTCAGATTTTGGAGTTATTGAAGTTGCATTACAAATTAAATCAATTTTTGGTAAATTAGCAAGAGATCAAAATGTTAATTTAACTATAAGTTTAAAACCAAATAGTATAAGAAAAATGGTTCTTTATGGTGATTCAAATAGAATTATTCAAGTTGTTATGAATTTAGTTAGTAATTCATTAAAATTTACACCTGTTGATGGGAAAGTTTCAGTTATTATAAGAAATATTGGTGAATATGATGAAGAAAGAAGTGCAAAAGAAAATTATAAACATGTTTATGTTAAATCTACACCTCCAATAATTGAACAAGAAAAACTGAAACAACAAAATAGTTCAATTCATTCAAAATCTATTGTTGGAAGTAATGATATATCAACAAGTTCAAATGATACAACAACAGATGATGATTTTAATGTTCATGATGATGAAGAAGAAGATGATGATAATGATAATAAATCAATTGTTACAGTTTCAACTTCATCTTATGATGAAACAGTTTTCAAAAATCAATTTAAAGCTAAAACAGATGAAAATAATTCTGAATCTTTTAAAACTAAAAATTTAAGTATTCAAAAAACTTGGGTATTTGAATTTGAAGTTGAAGATACAGGTCCTGGTATTGAACCAAAATTACAAGAATCTGTATTTGAACCATTTGTTCAAGGTGATCAAACATTATCAAGACAATATGGTGGTACTGGACTTGGTTTATCAATTTGTAGACAATTAGCTACAATGATGAAAGGTGTTATGGAATTAAAATCTACAGTTGGAGTTGGTTCAAAATTTATTTTTAGAGTACCATTATTACAAAGAAAAGAATTAATTATTGGTGATGATGATTTAACTTTTTATGAAGATGAATTTAATGTTCATAGTAAAAAAAATAGAAGAGTTAAAATTATGGAACCTGAAAAATCTCCAGAACCCGAGGAAGATTATTCTAGTGATGATACAAGTGGTGGTTATGATAATAAAAGTGATCATAATAATCAACGTGATTTAAATATTGGTCCTTCTGGTGATTGTTTTAATAGTGATAAACCTAATTTTGATGATAATAATATCAATAATTGTAATAAAAATGATAATGAAGAAACTTTCACACAAAATACACCAAAAATTCAAACACCAACAAGTTTATCAAATGATCATAATGATGGATATTTTGATCGTCCAATTTTACAATCAACAGGTACAGCAAAACCATCATCATTATATTCATATGCATCATCACATAGTACGCATGGATTAAATAGTAATGGACAATCATTTAAAAGTCTGAAAATTTTAGTTGCAGAAGATAATATAGTTAATCAAGAAGTTATTAAAAGAATGTTAAATCTTGAAGGTTTTATGGATGTTGAATTAGCTGTTGATGGAGAAGAAGCTATTGAATTAGTTAAATCAAAATCTTGTTCCAACGGTGAAGATTCAAATAATGATGTTAAATATTATGATGTTATATTTATGGATGTTCAAATGCCAAAAATTGATGGATTAATGGCAACAAAAATTATAAGAAAAGAATTAAATTTTAAAAATCCAATAGTTGCATTAACTGCATTTGCAGATGAAAGTAATGTTCGTGAATGTTTAGATGCTGGTATGACTGGATTTTTATCAAAACCAATAAGAAGACCACAATTAAGACAAGTTTTAATGGAATATTGTCCTGTTGTATTAAAAGAATTAGTTTCAACACCAAGTGATGAAAGTAAAAATCAAATGAATAGTAAAGATAATAGTCCTAAACAGAATACAATAAAGGAATAAAATAATTAGAATGGTATACATGGGTTAATTAGGAGGAATTTGTTATAAATAGTGTAATGATATCTTATGATAATAATAATGTTAATGTAGATACAATGTCATATATATATTATTTCAAGAATCTGTTTCAAGAGTCTCTTAATATTGATTGTATAATCATTCGAACGTTGTTAATAATCATATCGAATTTCTTAAAGATTATTTAAACTGAATTTTGATTCGTTGATAAATTTATTCTAATAATGTTAATTCTACAATTAAATTCAAATATACACTGGTTATATTTATTTTAAATTCCAATTTATCCAAATAAAATTAAATAAAAGATATCATGATATATCAAAACGTATTCAACATTTCAATTTAATTGAATCCAAAATAAACAAAATAGATTAAAATACCAATATGAGAAAACAACAAATAATCTATTTAAGTTTCTTTTTTGGACGTAATTGATTAGTGTGACCACATTTTCTCTTACGACAATTAGTTGCTCTTGGAGGTAATCTTGCATAACATTTACGACAAATTGATTTTTCACAATTGTATTTTGATGCTAAAGCTTTTAAAGAAGGTTCAATAATACCACCTCTTAATCTCAAAACCAAATGTAAAGTTGATTCTTTTTGAATGTTATAATCTGATAAAGTACGACCATCTTCTAATTGTTTACCTGCAAAGATTAAACGTTGTTGATCAGGTGGGATACCTTCTTTATCTTGAATTTTTGACTTGACATTGTCAATGGTGTCAGAAGATTCAACTTCTAAGGTAATGGTTTTACCAGTTAAAGTTTTAACGAAACTATTTTTTGTTAGTATATTTGAAATTTAAATATAATTTTTGTAAAATATATGGTATGGTATGGAATATAATAAAACCACAGTGGAATCTTGAATTTGAATATTTAAAATTCTTGTCAAACAAAAAAAAACACTATTGATAGATTATTCCTCTGACCATTCTCTTGTAAACTTCAACAACTCTCTCATTTTATTCTCTTGATAATCTCATTTTCTTTGATACTTGTTGGAAACTACTTCATATTATATCTTTGTATTGATTTACCCATTAAATATTTTCAACACTTGAACAAACCTCAAAACTTTCCACTAAAAACACGTATTCTATTCTATTCTCATCCACTGTGTAACTCCATGTATCCTATTATCACCATAATTATAATCATTATCATTGACTTACATTTGCATTTTGGTGTAATTTACGTTACTATTCCTTAGTTAATTGTTACAACTATTGAAATGAACAAAAGTTGTTTTTGCGATATAGTTTTGGATTTTTCCAGAGTCCTTCCGCTAGGTGTTCTGAGGTGTTGCGCGTTCCAGAAATTGAAATTAAGATTGAAATTGTTAACTATGGGAGAATTTTTGGTGGTGAGATTGTTAGGCTGGGAATTTCGCGAATTGCTGTTTACTTTATTGGGGAATCTTGAGAAGCTGGACGTACCGGGTGGTGGTGTGTGGATGGTGAAGTAAGAGCTATCCGCAGTCACGGGAAGAGATAACGCCATCCGGACACCACAGAGTCGAGACCTTCATGTCACGTGGGCTGGGAGCAGAGGAGATGAAGTTTCAAAAAACAACAAATTTATTCGCGAACAACCCGCGAATTTGATGGATCTGAATTCTGGAGTCGGGCGAGATTAACGGACCAGAGAGAAATGACAGAATAGAGATTTATAATACCAGTGTGAGATTTGAATTTTGCCCAAATAAACGATAATTCAGCGGCTAATAAAAAACTAAATGGTAAAGAACTTGTCTTAAAGTATTATAACTTAGAAGATAAGGTGATCCAAAAGGAACAGTAGGGCTGAAAATTGGACTAAGCTTCAGAAGAAACCAATGTGTGCTGTTCAATCGTGTAGAGCATAACTTTCATCAGCTTCACTTAAAAACTTCAGTAAATTATTTGGCATTACAACCATTTGCAACATTTGAGCTGAGAATAAGAATTCAAATCATAAAACTCTTCAGCTAATTTAGTAATTCATATTTATCTCTTCAACGTATTAGAATCATATTATGTTACCCGGATATGATACTTTCTCAATATCAATTCGCGGGCTGGTATTGCGAACGAAATTATGTTTACATTGAAAGGCTATTAAACTTACTAGTACATATAGATGGCAACATCGCATCAATCATTCAACAACCCCATTTCCCATCATCATTTGAGTCAAATACATCATTCCTCAACTTCATCTATAACATAATCTTAATCCATATAATTAGAATCATCATCATTTGAATATCTCACAATTCATTAGTTATTATTCTAAGAGAGTTTATTTTCAGTAGTGGGTTTGAAGTTTTTATTTGATTTAAAGTTATAAAAGCCCATTCCATGATGAGTGATCAAGATCAAAGTGGGAAAAAGGTTGAAGATCTTAGTGGGAATATACCCTCAGTGGTACATAACGTTGAAGATGTTGAAAATGTTGAAGAGCAACAACAAGAACAAGAACAACAAAAGTTAGAACAAAATACTGAACAACCACAACAAATTGAAGATTTTCAATCAAATGATAATGTCATGAATGAATCAAATCAAATTGAAGAAATTCAGTCAACCTCTGAACAAGGTATAATTGAAGGATTACCAGAATCTCATCAAGACCCAAGACAAGTTGAAGAAGCAATTGCATCAAATAAAAATAATAATGATATTGTTATGACTGAAGCTGTTCCAGAACAAGAACCAGAAACTCAATCTATTGCAAAACCGTTTGAAGTTGCCAAAGACTCTACTGCTGAACAAAAAACTGTTGAATCAATCGTTCCTACACCATCAATTGAACAACCAACTACCTCTTCTACAACTGCATTACAAGAAAAATCTGAATCACATCAATCAATTGATATTGATTCCGTCGCATCATTCTTGGAAGTTGATTCTAAGCAAGTTATATCAATTGATAATTTCATTTTAACAAAATTACAAGCTCGTATTACTGAATTTACTGACTTAAAATCAGAAAAGACAGTATTAGAAGTTAATTTAGAACAATCTACACATCTAAGTAATAAACGTGTTGATATGTTTAAAAATCAATTATCAAAAGTTAAAGAAGATTGTTCAAGATTGAGAGAAGAAAAATCATCATTAGAAGCTTCAAAATTTCAATTAGAGAAAAAATTAGCTGAATTAGAAATGGAATTTAATTCTTCAAGTTCAAAATTTAAATTGAATCAAAATAAATTAGATGAGATAATGAGTGAAAAAAGAAATACTGTTGAATTATTAGAAAAGAAAAATAGAGAAATTGAAAACTTCAAAAACGAATTAAATCAAGTTCAAGAATCAAATAGTAAATTACGTAAAGAATTGATTAATTTAGAAACAAATAATCAAACATCAAATTCAAATTTAACTCATACAAAATTTAAACTTCAATCATTAGAAACTCAAATTGATTTATTAACTAAGAACAATGATTGGCTGAATAACGAAATCAAGACAATTAGTACTGATTTTTCCAACTATAGAAAAGAAAAATCTTTCGAATTATCAACATTACAATCGGATTATGATAATAAGATTGTTGAATTTAATTCATTGAAAACAAGATACGATAATTTATTTGAAAGATTTGAAGAAGTTTCAAATAATCTAGATAATTCATTAGTTCAAATTAAAAATTTAAATGATGAAAAATCTTTAAATCAAGAAGAATTTTTAAAAGAAATGTCTCTAAAAGACAGATTAGTCAAATTATTAACAAGAGGTAATGAAGATGCAAAATCTAAAATTCAACATTTAGAACAACAATTAGAATCTTCAAAATTTGATGTTGCAAATGAATCTGGTGTTTTGAAAACCACATTAGATAAATATAAACTTCAATTAGAACAAAATGAAGCCAAGATACATCAATTAGAAGAAACTATTGATGATTTAACAAATTCAGCCAACAATGGTGCTTCATTAATTAATAATGAGAACGAACCTGCAACTCCAATATTATCATCATCTGCTAAAGCTGCTGCTGCTAAATATCCAGGAATTTCATTGAGTCAATTATATTCTGATTTTGCGTTATTGAAAAAACAGTTAACTCAAGAACGTCGTTCCAAAGAACGTATGCAACAACAAATTGATGCTTTTGTTAATGAACTAGAACAGAAAGCTCCATTAATTAAAGCAACCAAAGAACGAGTAGAATTATTAGAAAATGAATTAACTGAATTATCAATAATCTTGGAAACCACATCAAAAGATAAAGAATCTTTAGAAAAATCTCATCAAGAATTAACAAACAAATTGAATTCATCTTATACACAAATTAATACTTTAAATAAACAAAGAATTGATTTAGCTCGTCAAGTTCAAAGTTTACTAGTTCAAGTTTCAATTCGCGGTGATTCTCAAGGTCCAATGACACCAGCTGAAAAAGAAGCTTTTAATAGAATTGTTCAAGGTGATCAAATTGTTAATGAATCAGATACTGATCGTTTAATTTCCGATAGATTAGTAGTTTTCCAGAATGTTGTTGATTTACAAAATAAAAACCAAGAATTATTAAGAATTACAAGAGAATTGGGTAATAAATTAGAACAAGAAGAACAAACTTCAAAATCAAGATTAGAAAATTTAGAAAGTTCTGCAGTTAATGAAGCTAAAGAAGCTATTTTAACATTACAAGATGAAATTAGATCTGTTGAGACTAAATTGAATTCAATCACTAGAGAACGTGATATGTTTAGATCAATGTTATCCAATAAGAGTTCTGGAAACAACATTTTGACAGGTGATTTGATCTCTAGTGACCATGGGAATAATAAGAATAATGGTAATAATGAAGAAGTTGTTTCATTAACTAGACGAAATGAAAAATTACAACAAGAATTTGAATCATTACAAGATCATTTCAAAGCTGTTAAAGTGGAATCAGAAACTACTATTGGTTTATTAAATAAACAAATAAATTCATTATCAAATGAAAAATCAGAATTAGCTGTTAGTTTAGCAAGAGAAAAGTCTTCAAATACATTAGCTGATGAAAGATATAAATCATTACAAGAAAACATTAAATTTGCTAAATCTGAAAATGAAGAACTGCGTAAAAGAAGTGAATTATTACAAGATAATTTAGCAAAACAAGATTTAAGAACTCAACAAGTTGCAGAAGAATTAGTTCAAACAAAATCAATGTTGGAAAGTTTACGTTCTGAATCATCAAATTTGAAAGCTGAAAAACAATTATGGAAATCAATTGAAAAAAGATTATCTGAAGAAAATACATCTTTAATTGAAGAAAAGGCTAAATTAAATGCATTATTAGTTAATCTGCAGACATTAGAAAGAGAACGGGAATCAAACGCTGCTGAATCTCAAAGACGTTTAGTTTTACAATCTGAATCATTAGAGAAAGAACTTACAAGTTTAAAAAATAAACTGAATGAAAATTCAGTGGAATTGAAAGAAGCTTTGACTCGAAAAGAAGCTGATTCACATGCATATCAAGAAAGAATAGACTCACTAAGAAATGATTTAAGCTCCACTAGAGAGGATTTAATTTCCAAAAAATCATCTTTAGAACAATTACAATCTCACGTCGATACATTAACTTCGAAATTATCATCTGCTGAATCAAGATTAAATGATTATCAAAATATCACCAATTCAGGAAATTCTCAATCAAGTTTGGTTCAAGAAACTCTGAAATTGAAAGCTGAACTAGATGATGCTAGATCTAACCTAGAAGAGGCAAACAATAGTGTTTCTGAATTCAAATCAATTGCAAAAGCTGCAGAGGATGCATTAAAAAGTATGAATGAAACATTTGATCATTACAAAGAAAATACAAGTTCTAAGATGACTAAATTAGAGTCTGAAAACAGAGCTCTAAATGAACAAGTTTCTGTGCTGAATGATCAAATTACATCATTGAATAATGAAATTACAGAACAAAAGAATGCTACAGTGAAGGAAATTGAAGCGTCTAAACTGGAAATTGAAACATTACGTTCTCAAGTTAGTGATAGCTCTAAATTACAAGCTGAATATGATGCTAAAGTTGCGGTTATTGAAAGTTCTTATAAACAACAGGTTGCAATTGCTTCAGAAGCTCAACAAAATTATGATAAAGAATTACAAAAACATGCAGAGGTTGCTAAAGCAGTTTCATCATTAAGAGATGAATCCAATCAATTGAAACAAACTATTCAAGAATTAACAGTTGATTCAAGACAATCTAAAGAAGACTTGAAGAAATCTCAAGAAAGTTGGGAATCTCAGAGAATAGGTCTAGAAGAGGAATTACGTGCTGCTAAAGAAAGAGTTGATGATTTAAGTTCTCAAAATCATATTTTGTATAATCAAATCGAGTCATTATCAAAGAAACAACAAACTGCTACTGCTATTACTTCTTCACGTGAAAGAAATGAAGATACAGCTGACGATGAAATGAATATTGATGATTCAAGTGAAGAATTGAGAGAATTGATTAATTTATTAAGACGTGAAAAGGAAATCTCAGATGCTCAATTAGAAGTTTGTAACAGAGATTTGAAACGTGTTAGTCAAAAATTAGAAGTTGTTACTGCTGAGTTTGATGGTGCAAGATTAGAACTTTCAAAATTACAATCTCGTGATGTTGATGCTGAGCGTCTAACTAAAGAACATGAGAAACTAATGGAAGAGTTGAACAACTTGAATTTATTCAGAGAAAGCAATACTACTTTACGTAATGAACTTCAAACAAATCTTGCTAAAATTAAAGAATTAGAATCTAAACTAGATGAATCAAATAATAAATTACAACCATTAGAAACTGATGTTGTTAGATTGAATGCTGAAATCACACATAAAGGTCAAGAACTTAAACTTACAATGGAAGAAAGAGACCGTTGGAAACAAAGATCTCAAGATATTATGAATAAATATAATCGTATTGATCCAGTGGAACATGAGAAACTTAAAGAAGAAATCAAGACTTTGACCAAGAGAAATGAAGAATTGAATGAATCATTGGAGAAGGAAAAGACTGCGCATGCTGAACTACTCACTAGGTTCAATACATTGAAGACCGAAGCTCAAGATAAGATTAAACGTAGAGGTAATGACAATAAGCAATTAACTTCACAACTCATTGAAGCTCAAAATGAATTGAAGGCTTTGAAAGAAGCTAGTACTAAGAGTGGTCAAGAAGTTTCTAATCAAGTCAAAGAATTACAAGAAAAACTTGATGCAGCAAATAAAGCTCTTCAAACAAAATCCGATGGTGCTGTTGATCCAAAGGAAATTAATTCATTACGTTCACAATTAAATTCCGTCAAAGAAGAACTTGCTAGAGCAAAAGATTTTGAAACAAAATTCAATGAATTAACAACTTTGAGAGCTACTTTGGAAACCAAGATCAAATCCTTAGAAGAAGAAGTTCAACGTCTTAAAAAAGAATTAGAATCGAAGTCTGCAACTGCTGTAACTTCCCCAACTAGTAATGATAATTTGGAAGCAGTTAATAGGGCTAAAGATGATTTACAAGCTGAAAAAGATTCATTGGAGAAGGCAAAGGAAGACTTGAAAAAAGAAAGAGAACAGTTTGAAGCTGATAAATCTAAAGGTGGTCTTTCAACAGAAGAAGTGACTTCAAAAGAAACCGCCTTAAAAGAACAAGAAGCAAAACTACGTGCTGAATTTGAAGCTGAGGCCCAAAAGAAGATCACTGCTGGTGTTGAAGAACATAAAAATAGAATCCGTGAAATCAGTAGAGAAAAACTTGAACAATTAGCTAAAGATAGAGTTGAGAAATTCAAACAACAGTCTGCTGAAGAATTGAAAGCAAAAGAAAAAGAAGTAATTGATAAATGTGAGGCTCAATACCATCAAAAAATTGAAGCTCTTGAAAAAGAATATAAAGAAAAGTTCAATTCTATTCCTGTTACTGGTGATGCTGCAACAATTAAGACCCAATATGAAGAACAATTAGCATCTGTCAAAAAAGAAATGGAAGAAGTCAAGAAGAAAGCATTTGAAGAAGCTCGTGAAGCTACAGTTAGAGAAATGGGTATGCGTACCAAATTGTTGCAAGGTAAGCTTGAAAAAGTTACAAAGGAAAAGAAAGAATTAGAACAACAAATCAATACTGGAGGCAATAGTGCACAAAAGAATCCATCAATTCCTGGAAAGCCAAATATTCCAGCTATTCCTACAAATCAAAATACTTCAAATTCAAAAATTCCTGTGAATGCCAATAATAATAGTAATAATAATAATAATCAAAACAGAGGCAAAGCATATAATAGACAGCAACATCATCAAAATAGTGGTAATAATCAAGGTAAACAGCAAAATGAAGGTGGGAGCTTGAAGCGTCCTGCTGCTGATAATCAAACTGGTTCAAAAGAGAAGAAAAGTAAAAGTGACAACTGAGTCATGAATTTTTGTTTATAATGTATTTTTAAAGCTCGGTTCATCATTATTTTTAATTGTATATTTAGTGTTAAAACTCTTTTGTAGTTGATTTGATCAACCTTTATTTACCCGCGAATTTTTACAACCCGGGCACTAACCTTACGCGAAAAATCGTGTCAAACCTTTATAAGGAAACCTCATCTCATTTTTTCCTGATCTGGCACAAGGTGTCAAGTTCAAGCATCTGTATTGTCAACATGGAGGACCCTCGTGAAATAAAGTCAGATGATGAGCTATCTAAACTGACAGATGACGAACCACCATCTTCAGGAAGTGATAGTGAATGTAAGTGAATTGAACATGGCTGTTTCGCGTCCTGATCGAGTACTAACATTATTACTATTTTAGCTGTGGATGAAGAATTGAAAGAGTTAGAAAGAAAGCGTCAACTGTTGCTTGAAAGAAAAAAGAAAAAAAAGAAGGAGAGAGAAAGAAAGGAAGCTTTAACTGAAGTTAGCAAGTCACCATCGCCTGTCAAAACTCTTGTTTCAAAGGTTCCAGCTAATGAACTTCGACCAAGAAATTTAACTCAGGAACTTAGAGGAAATACTAAATCAGTCAATGAAAGTATAAAGAGAAAAGAAGATAATGGTTCAACATCATATTTTGTCAAGATGCTCGAGGAAGGACATTCCAATGATCAAGCTGAAAGAGATGAAGCTAGAAAGCTTCTAAGTTCAAGAATCTATACATTTTCTGAAGATTTAGAGTGTGAACCATTTGCTGTTGATGAGAAAGAGCACTATAGTGGTAAAAATATTTCAAAAAGATATCTCACACATGATGCTCTTACAAAGATATTCGAAGATAAGAAAGTTTTGAGAATTTCAAAGCTTTTTGCCAAAGTTGCACCTCCAAGTTTCCAAGAACCACGTTATCCAAATTGGGTTGTTATTGGAATAATAAGTAAAAAAACTGTTCCAAAAGGCACCAGCGATAGTAAGAGTAAATATATTACAATGACTCTAACAGATTTTAAGCTTCATGTTGATGTGCACATTTTTGGTACAGCAGTTGAGAAATATAACAAGTTGAGATTAGGTGATGTCATTGCAATTTTGAATCCAGAGATCTTTTTATGGAAACCTGACAGTAAAGGGGTCATTAGATCATTTAGTTTATCAATTAAGCACACGTTTGATTGTATTTTAGAAATTGGGAAATCAAAGGATTTTGGACTTTGTCAATCTTTGAAAAGAGACGGTACAATGTGTGGAACTCCTATTGATACATCATTTCAAGACTGTTGTGTTTTCCATAAGGAATTAAGAATTAGAAAGACGCAAGGAAAGAGAATGGAATTAAACGGTAGTTTTAACCTAAGGTCCCCCACAAAGAATGGTAGAAAGCAACAATTCTTGATGGGTGGTAAAGATAAGAAAGGAGATTTTTCAAACAGTGCCATTGTGGAGGATAGATATGCTCCAAAAGTTGATAGAGTTTCCAAATCATTGGTTTATTTCAGTAACCCACACGCGGGTAGAGCTTTCTTTGATGAAAAATACCAAAATCCAGATATAATGAAGAATCTTGAAGATAAAAAAAGAAAGATCCAAGAACGTAAAAAGGAATCAGAATTGAAAGCTAAATTATTGAGACTTGGTGATAAAAGTCATGTCAAAAAGGCAATACCAATGACTGAGGAAGAGAAATCTGAAGTTCAAAAGAAGAAAGCGTTATTGAAAACTGCATTTCAAGGTAGTAGTTTACAAAGCATTGGTTATGATCCAACTTCAAAACCACATACCAAAGGTGTTTTAGACTCTGAGGAGCTTGGTGAAAATAATGAGTCTTTATTGGATGAACTTTCTTCGTTAGCACAAAGTAAAAATATCAGTTTGGGGAAGTCCAAGGAGGAACTTGCCAAACATAAAGAATTGAGAAGTGAAGCTGCTAAAATGATGAAAAGAATCAAAGCTAAAGAAGAAGCATTAGAAAAAGATGCAAAAGGAGAAACAAAAGAATTACAAAAGGCAAGAGAAGTCATAAGGAAGAAGTATGATAGAGAAGTTGAGTTAGATGATGCCTCAGATTCAGATTCTGACTCTGATTTTGAGGTTGAAGGTGGTGATACAAAAGATGCATATGCAAAATTCATACAAACACGAGGGAAAAAGCTCTAATACAAACTACAATAGCATAGAGTTTTATGAGTTCATGACAATATCGTTTAATAACTATTGTAGCCCAATAAGGTTCAAGTTATAACCTAGATCCCCCGGTTGGACAAACCTTACAGTAATCCTTTTATTCTTTGGATTCTTAATCTTTATTGATATACCATCAACGCAGATGATTGATCTTTCTTCATCTTCTTCTCCAAGTTTTAAGATTATCTCAGTATTAGGATGGAACGATTCATAAATAACATCTTCATGATCAACATGTGCTCTCCCTTTATATGGTTCCATCAATAATGCCATGAATTCTTCCTTCGGAATATCACCAAAATCTAAAAGGTGTAATTCATCTTTTTTCAAGTTACTATCCGGTGAGATAACATATGATTTTTCTAACCTTGGTGCTGCTAATATGGATGAATAATTGTGGAGACTTGATTGTGAAAATTTTCGTTCTATCCCATTCTCCAATATTAAAATTTCAGCATTATATTTCAATTCTTCTTTAAAGATTTGATAAACTGCCACTTTAAATCTTTCAGTACCCAACTTCCTTAATTCTGGTGACTCGGCACGGTAAACCATCTGAGCATGGCTTCCCCATGAAACTACGATGGTAAAGAACAATTTATCAACAGAAGCGGTACCTTGTGGAAGATGTGTTGCGTATGAACCTTCAGGAAATTCGGCTTGATATAACGGAAGACGTGATTTTTCTTTACTGAATATTTTCTGCACAGCATTTGCTTCTGATGTTATACCAGCTGAGTATACCAATCCGTTTCCTGTTCCTTGTGGTATTATTAGCAAATTTATGTTTTTCAAATGTTCAATTTTTGGATCTGATGGTAACCCATTGATCAACTCCACGGCTGAAGTATCTCCAGATAACAGTATGATTGTATGATCTCTTGTAAGATCTAGTGATTTTGCAAACTTTGTAATTGTTTCAGCAGATGTAGTTTCCAAAAAACTGTGCTTTATCTCTAATTCATTGAATATTGGTTTTAAAATGTGTTTATAAAACTCCCTTTTTTCTCTTCCCGTTCCTGACTTGACAGAATCTATAATTGTGATATCAACACCGGGTTTCAAATGGTCAGGCAAGTCCTCTTTCTTCACAACTATAGATACTGAAGACAAATCCTTTGGTCCATTACTTGAATGTAGCTCATAGTTAACATTAGCAGCCTGTGTCTTCTCACTAGATAATGAATAAGTTGTCACTTGATCACCTTTTTGAACTGTGAAAAGCTCCTCCTCGAACCTTTCTTTTGTAGTATTTTCAGTCATTATTAGTTCCAATACCTCAATACGAGCAATATCTTGTGTAGGAAAGTCTTTAGTTTCACTTTTAGTACTTCAATAGTATGTTATAAAGCTAAGATTATTGGTGATACCGGCAAAAGATTCAAAGCTTCAAAGCCGAGTCGATCGTTATTCTGCCAGGAAAATCTGGTCACCGAAAAAATACATTTTCAACTCATCACACTAAAAGTCGATGAGCATATGGACGTAAAAATGGCTTACTGGAGATCGGGAAAGCCACAATTCTACTTGGAAACATAGGCGATTGTTTGGTTTTACTCAAGAATTTTGTAGATTCATATTGCGTCTGGAAGTTGGCTGAGCCTTTGATTATATACACGAGTCAGGTTTTACATACAAATTGACTGGGAGATAATAAAAAAAGTATCATAATTTTAATTATAAGTGTTCATGCAAGCTAACATAATAGATTTTGTAACGAAAAAAAGGTGGTGAATTAAGATGATGTTTATAAGTAGTTTTGATAAGAACTAGCTATCCATAATCCCAGAGTGACTGAATGGAAAGATATCAAGCAACACTATATCTTCTTCTTTTCCTGATTTGACTCTTGACTCTGACGATTGGTGAAGAGTTGAATGGATCAGCCAGATTTCCTTGAGCAGGAAAATCTTCATTAAAACGTGCATCAACAAGATCAAAGGATCTTTTCCGTGGGGTGGTTGGTAAAACCAAACTTCCTGAATACCATTGATTGACTTCTTTAAAAACGGATTCCACGTATTCTTCGAATGACTGAAGGCCCAGAACTAATTGATTAACAGTTTTAGGATTGGTTATTGACTCCAATTCTTCTTTCAATTTGATAAGACATAATTCAGCTTTTGTATCAGTTTTCTTTAATGGAAGTAAATCATTAAATATTGGGAAATAATGAACAAGTGTTGCAATACAAGATTCATTTGGCCAAATTATCGATTGATAAAGTGTAAATTTTTCTGAAGCTGGTGCATTTTTAATTTGGTTTAAAAGATCACCTAGTTTTTTCAATGTGGAAATGACATAAAACATTTTATCTTCACTAATACTAGCTCTTCCATTGGATTCAATTTGATTCTGACAACTTCTTAATTCATTAGAAATCTTTATCGGTGAATCAAAAAATGAAGCTTTATCATAATAATGATCATCTTTACGTAATGAACGAAGACAAAGTGAGGCAGTATAACTCTTGACTAATTGATTGAAGGATAGTTCTTGATAATAAGGACCTGAAAATGTACCAACTGCTTTTAAGAAGCTCTGAAGAGACCAAAAAGTTGGATCAATCTCATCCAATAACTGTAATGATATTTCGTTAATGTCAAGTTTAGGTGGAATGATTTCTGAAAAGGGGATGTTAGTGAACCCGGAATAAAATGTATCAAGAGCGAACATGTACTTACCTGTACCAGGAACTTTAAATGAACTTTCAGATTGATTTGGTGATGATATTGGACTCAGTTCAGCTCTTAGTTGGTTTGCAAATGGTTTGATCAAGACAGGTGATTTGAAAACAGTAGCGGGAGTTGGATTTTGACCAGTTGGACTTTGCATAACTGTAATGTAACTATGTATGATGAAATATGAGATATTGTGGATATGATAGCTCACCTAATAAAGCCAAGTTGCAAATAGTATTAAAAATTAGAAAATAGAAAATGTAGCTTTAATGCAATTTGCAAATATTAGCTTTGGATATTAGTTAGCTCCTAATAGCTGCAATCTCCTTATCAAGGTATCAAGTATAACTAAAGTTTTATACCAAACGCGAATGTGATGAATGATGGAAAGTATTGAACAAATAATCTCAGTGCCTCTTTCTCTACATCACTCAAGTGACACCAACCACAAAATAGTAATAATTATTCAGGGTTTCTGACCACAAAAACCACAAAACCCATTTCAAAATGTCCCAATTTCTGTCACAACTCTGTGACACTTTTCTGGAGAGCTCATGTGTGTTTTTGAACACGGCCACGAATTTGCCAGAGTTCTGCCGATGCGAAAAAAAAATGCAACTTGAGATTGAAACTGGGAATTGTAGCATTTGGAGAGATAACAGAAGTGCCAAAGATACTATACGAATAATACAACCAGAGATGACTTTCGAACATTCTTTGTGAGTATGAGCGCTAGATTTTGGAGCAACACCCTGCAAAAAAAACCGCATTTCTAACACCATTTTTAGGGAAATCAAAATACCCTTTCAAACACAAGAACAATCACAAATTGCCAAAAAAACACTAGAACCTGATCCAATTTTAAGACCTAGTGATATCAATGTTCAATATTCTACAGAAGGTGAATTATTCATTGCGAAGTTTGATGCTGTAAGTGATAGGGTTCTTAGAGTTGCCGTCAGTAGTGTGTTGGAATCATTAAAGACAGTTATTGAAACAATCGATGAGTTTGAAGGGAAGCTTGATGATTATCTATAACACGATGAAACTTACAAATTCTGGAATAGAACAATAGGATCAACTGTAAATGGTTTAACTCACTTGGTGAATGGCATATTATAGAAAGAGTAACAAGCTGGTGGCTCTTCAGATCTAATGACTACTTTCCCAGATACATCAAAAGCATACCAATGTGGATCAATATCTGAGTTGATCTAGCTTCTTAGAAGTCCATAAAACGCTATATGTCACCAATAGAATGTTTACTAGTGTCTAAGAAGTATCACTCTTTGAATGTAGCAGATTCAGGTTCACTCAGGTTCACTCAGTTTCACTTTTGATTCCATCGATCCTTCATGAACTTGATCTAGAAGTAACTATATAACATGACAGTTTCTCTCTTTCTGTACCAATTATTTTCACCCCCAATGGGATCGTGATCCAGCACCAAACACTCTGGTCATCCCACAGTTCATCATGAACGCTAGAAAAGGCTCTTCTAGCCCCTTTCTCTGGCTGTGCTCATGGTTTCAAGTCAGCATCAGCAGAAGCCAATTCTTCACAATCGCAATTTCGCGCCCTTCCCGCTCTGCCAAAATTCGCAGTGTACCGCGACACAAAGGAAAAAACTGCTTCCAGCTTTTTGGTACGAATCATTCAAACACAACAAATCATCACCAACAGTCATCAGACAGCCACAACAAAGCATCCGCAGACATAGGAAGACAGTCGCCATATAGCATAAGACGTCGCACTCGGTCACTAGCAGAATATCAAGCGCCCAGAGCTTTTGCATTACTTGGGAGCTCGCCGCTGAAAATTTCAATTTGCAACAAAAAATCGTTTATCAGTTGTTCAATACAGCCATATCTCCACGTCAAAAGTCCATATTTGATCAACTAAAAGTCAACCACAACGAGTTGGAATTCGTTTCAATTATTGAACACTGCAATATTACCTGCATTATTACGGATTGGAACTGTCTTGCTCTTCAATAACTTATTGTCATCATTCACTTTGTGTGGGTTTTCTCAATCCTTTATTTTAATTCTATCGGATTGGAAACACAAGTTAGAAATAACTCGAGTGAGGAATATCATTTGTCTACATATATTGTGTTCTCAGTCTCATAAGATAATGGAGTGTCATGTCTAATCAAAATAGTATATTAAGTAAAGATATTAAAGATCAAGCAGATCAAGATACCTCCATGAGGAGTGATTATGAAAATAATAGTAATAGCATCTTAAATTTACAGAATAACTCCAATACTGAAAGGAAAAGTAAACCCGTTGCACCCACAAATCAACAAAAAAGACAAAATTCAAATTCATTGGGGATTTCTGGTTCATATAAAAGATCAGTTACTCAACCGAATTCACCGTCATTCTTAGTATCTGGAAATATTACTCCAAGCCAACAACCAGTGGATTCAAGTCGTGCCACTGCTGGTACACTGACTCCAGCTATCCCATTTCCAACTTCATACCAGGGACAACAACATCCACATCTCCATCAACCTCATCAAGTGCAGCATCACCAACAACAGGAAATACATCAGCCTATTTATCCTCAACAACAGCAACAAATGGCACCATCAAAATCTCTATTCAATATACCATCCCCAACACCTCAAGCTCCTCCAAAGAATAAGAAAATTAGTACTACATATGTCAATAACAGTTATCAAAAACCTCGTACCCCTGATTTACCCAATTCACCAAATTTATCAGTTAACAAGGCAAAATATGATACTTCAAGCTTTATGAATGATGATAATACTGATGTTAATGATTTCAATGATATCAATTCGATGTCTATGTCTCAATCTCACGCACAACCACAATCAACTGCGAAAATGGGACCATCAAGTACTATTCAACCATTTTCCAATCAACAAGCATCTCAATCACAACAACAAAGTCAAGCACCAATACAGCAGCAACAACAATATCAGGTAAGGTCAATGATTATGACTAAAGAAGTCAATCCTGACTCGCCTGGATCTACTATTAGTGAAGCATCAACTACTACCCAACCAACTGCTAATCCTAACCTGGCAACCGTTGGTCCTCCTCCAACTCAAACAAGTAAGCTATCAGAAGAAGAGCAGGCTCTTATTTCAAAGCTACAGGAAACATACAAGAATATCATTAGACTAGAAAGTGACTTACAAAGGAAATGTCAAAGTCTCAATATACCTCAAAGACTAGATATGACTGAGCTTTGGGATATTTACAATACAAACATTACCTTATTGAATGCATATTATGACTTTCTATTATTTTCATTAAGTTCTGGGAAATCTGGGAAACAAATTGTCTCTGTCTACAGAATACCTAGAAGGTTGTGGGTTTATGGTATCGTTACGTTTCTGGATGTTCTGAAGAATGTTGTTTCAATCTTCATTGAACATGATATCTGTTCAAGTTTTATCGGTTATTCATTTAATATTTTAAGTGGACTAACAGACTTAGAAATGGAAGGTTGGGTTAGTGAAAAATTAGGTGACCTTTCAAGAATGGCTATTGCATTATATCCTTCACGTTATATTGATTGGAAAATAAGTTCTGAGTACTGGTATACTACAGCAATGAAGACACAATATGGTATCGGAAAGATTTATTATCACATCGCTACAGTTCAACAAGATAATTTGGATGCATTGGTTAATATTGGTAAAAGTGTATTTTGTCGTGATACTTTTGTTCCAACTCCTCAATATATGAGAATGGTTATCGACAATATTAATCAAAGAAATTTTGTTGATTTACCTGTTGTTGACTTCATTAAAGTGCACAAGATTCTTTTATCATCTGAATTCAATAGAGACTTGGAGCTGATCAAATTGGTTAGTTATTATTCTCAAAATATTGGTATTGATAATAATAAAGTTGATTTTTTTGTTAGAAATAATACTGGTGGTATTAATGAACAACTTGAAAGTTCTGGTTATAATCTAGATAATGATTATGAAAATAAATTAAATTTTTGGTTTCAAAGAGCTTCATCATTCGCGTTAGCTAATATTTGTCAAATTGTTGGGTTTGGTAATTCTGCAAATCCATTTTCTCGTCTTTTTGGATTACTTGAGGCATTGAGGGAAAGGAAAGATCGTAAGGATAAGAAGGATAAACGTAAGAAAACTTCAGGTAATGATCCCACTTCAGCTGATATTGAAACTGATGATTTAATGGCCGATAGAGAATTTACATCAGAAGAATGGTTTCAAGCAAGTGATCATATCAATAAAAATGCATTGGAATTAGCAATGAGAATGTTTGCTAATTATTTAAATGGTCCAATTATTGCATCTACACCACATGTTGTCACATATTTATATTTCATTGTTGCAATTGGGGAAGCTTCAAAGAAGAAACCAAATGCAAAACCATTTTTTGAATTTTTGTTAAATGCGATATTACCTAAGAAATCATTGGTGAATTATCTTAATGAATTATTGACTCATATTCGTGAAAAAAAACTCGAGATTCTTGATAAGTTGGAAGAATTAAGACCAGATATTCTTAGTGAAGGAAATTTTATAAATTATTTTAATAAAAATGAAGATTTAACAGAAGTTTGGAAATGTTGGGGTACCTTATGGTTTGATTCTATTGAAGTGAAGGAAGATTATGCTAACTTCAGAGAAGCTGGTATAACGAGAGATGATTTCTTGGATATTCCTCTAGGTGGTGCTCGTTATAATAAAGATTTGAATAATAGTAGATTTACCAGAATTTTATTATTAGCTTCACATATCTCAGATGAATATGATTTTGGATTGAAAAGAGGTGTTGAGAAATTCCAATGTGCTGAATATTCATTTGATAATACCATATTACACTCTAATGTTATGAGAGATGCTATTCATAATTTCCTGAGAGATGCAAGAATTCAAGGATTAAGCACCTCTATTCCTGAGGCAATGGTTTATGATGGTCAACCTTGTAATCAAGATATCATCAGTTGGTTAAGGTATCATTCAAAGAGTAATTCGAATAGTAATAGTTTATCAAATGCAAGAAGTTCTGATGAATCAGATAGAACTGGGGTATATGTTGCCGATGCTGATAATGAAGCTGATTATGATGATGAAGAAGAAGATCGTGAAGATCTAATGAATTCTCATTTGGGAAACAATCATAGAATAACGGGGAATATTGGACCTGGTATGGATTCATCATTAACATTTTTTGTGTTGGATACAAATATGTGGTTAAAACATTGTGGTAAAATTTTCAAATCTGTTAAAAGTCATATTTTCAGATTAGCTGTTCCATTGGTTGTTTTCCAAGAACTTAGATCTTTAAGACGTTCAGCCGATGCAAACGTATCAGATGCTGCAGTTAGAGCAGTTATTACAGTTAGACAATTAGCATCAGAAGGATGTGTATTAGCATTAAAATTAAATGGTACAGAAGCAACTTCACTAAATGATGTTCAAGATTTCGAGAATAATCCAACATGGTTGAACGATATTGATAATACAATTATTGATGCATCTAGATTATTGGATATAAATGCAAATAATTTAAATGCAGCTAAAAATGCAGAATCTGGTGAACCCTCAACATCTATCACTTTTTCTGTTTTAGTTACTGATGATAGAAATATGAGACTGAAAGCAAGAACTAAAATGGTACCAGCATATCAAGGAAAATGGTTTTTCCAAATATTGGATAAAATTTCAAGTGGAAGATGTAATGATTAAATCATCTTTTCAGGTATGGGAAAAAAAAGAGACTTCCAGAGAAAACATCAACAAATACATGGTATTTGTATATAACATTAGCATTATTTTATTAATGGGGATCTTTGTAGGGATGATGTAGCATGTAGCCACAAAAGATGATTGCTTTTAACTTTCCAACTTCCAGTTTTGGTAAAATTTTAAAGAATCCACGACTGTAACACCTCCAATCAATGCAATTTTACAGCCGTTCTTCATTTTTTGTATTTTCTCACTCATAGATGGATATTGTCTATAATTCAACAACAATACATTCACATTCTTTACTTCTTGCTGTTGTTTGTCATCTCCAACATCCTCAGAAATTTTCTTACAATTCACAAACAATAATTGATCACTGTATTTACCACATGAAACCACTTCATGTGTCATCTTTACAAAATTTGAAGATTTTTCATTATCCAATTGATTTTTTTGTACAATTTGATGTTGTGTGATTTTGAACCAATTATTCAAATGTATGAGCGGTAATTGGGCTTGATAAAGTAATGAATGTGTATCCTTGTTTATTGCAGATGATATGAAAATGTTACTAGATTCTGTCTTTAACATTGGAGTTGTTGTTATGTCTATTGCCTGGTGATGATGATCTTGTGCTAGATCTAGGACTTTTTGTAATGGGACTTTATCCTTTTCAACGGTTTTCGATTGGAGAGGCGTTGATAAATTTTTGGATTTTATGTCTGAGATTGGTATCTTTTGGGTAGTTTTCTTACTACTTGAGCTTGAATTTGATTGTGAATCATTTTCTTGATGATCTTTATATATTTTAAACTGAAGTGGAGTCTGTGCAATCTCTGATATGAGTAATTTCTTGGATGAAGCTGACGGAGTGATTGGTGTTGTAGGTGTGGTCGTAGTCTTGAACTTTTTGAAGTTACTCCCATTCTCTTTCTTGTCAGGTGTATGGAATTGATGAAGAGCTTTTTTACTTATTGGCCGTTTGCCATTATGAACTAATTTATTATGTGTTGATTTCTGTACGTTTAGATCATTATCTGTTTTGGGAATCAATTGAGAGATTGGTGTTGATCTCTTAGCAGGTCTTTGTTGGAAAGCAGAATCCATAATTTCCTCCTCAAGTCTAGAAACTACTTAGTTCAGATATGGTTTGATCTTGTTGGATTCCAATACAAGTTTATATTGTTGATTTAAATGTAAACAATGCTCATCTCCATAGTAATCAAAATCAATTACAGACTCACTGGTACTGTATTTTACACGGAGCCCTGACGCATTTCCCCAGTCTCCCGCTCTCAGTGTCGGTAAATCACAGAACGGCCTGTCCATCTTCTTTCTAGAATCCAGCCCAACCCACCTCCCCCAGGCAGAGAGAGAATCGAGATCCCCCGGGGGCTTGGGCCCAGGTGTGTTTTTGATTAAAAGTTGAACCAATCTTTTCAACGATTTCCCTCGCATGAAAGAGACAGTTGGGCAGATAGACAGGTTGTCCTAGAAGTGCACACCTCAGACCATTTTATTCAAAAATCGACGCTAAAATATTCTTGTAAAACAATTAGGTATGTTACTGTAACAAACTTTTGTGGATGTTAATAGATTCTCGTTTCTAACAGGGCTGCGGGATATCACATTTTTAATGTCCATTCTCCTTACAACTTACAAATAAGTCCATCTTTCCCTATAGACTGAGACCTGCAAAACGATCAATGAATAATCAAGTAGCAGCACGAAATGGGTGAGCACGGGACGGGAAATTAGGTTTTCTAATACATGCAATCGCCGATGGGCTCTAAAGATCTGACTTATTCTAATCGAGAAACGTACTTTAGCAAAACAAATCCAAGATCATTTTAAGCTTACCATAACTGTCTAGTTGGACAACTACTTTATTGTGTAAGCTTGGTACTGAGGTCTTCTATTGGATAAGAGGACGGATAAGCCCGGTGGAATCACCTGAAATACTAGGCACCAAACTCTGTAGTCTTTCACTAGTATCATGTATGTGCCATTTGAGTAGTGGAAGTCTAAACGCACCTAGTATAGAGGGGGTGTTGCACTGCAGGTTTTGCGAAATCATGACGCTTCTGTAACAAGTTATTATGAGATTTCGAATAATCGAGATTCAAATTTAAGTAAGTTTTAGTAAGTTTTGTGTCTTTCGTGTTCTTTTTGTTCACTTGAATGGGTCCCCCTGAGACCTAGATATAATCTTTTTGAGTAATACAAATTTACAAATGTAACAACAATTCATCTAATTTTAAATTTAATACTGTTAATCCTTTCGAAGCTTTTGTATTTTTCCGCCAAAGTTAGCAGCTGTGCATCATTCTCTAATTTTTAATGGGGCAACTTGTATAACTGAAGTTCAAGCAGATGAATTTCTTCTATACAAGTGGCATTTCAATTCCGGATTAAAAGAATGCTTATGCGTCTTGCTTTGAGAGTTATTTCACAAGTTATTAAATTATTGTGAGTTGTGATTGAGTTGTTTCGTTTCATCTTACCTTCATTATTTCATTGTGAAAAGTTTAAAGTTGCAGACTGAAATTTAGTGATATTGGAGCTTAGTCCCCGGCGAACTCAAGGTCCCGGACTATTTTTGGCAGATAAAAATTCCAAAAGACGGTCTAACAGTAAATAAACCGATAATATTGTTAGCTGTTTTTACGAACTCATCACACTTAATTCATTAAAATTACAAGAGACGGTTTCATCGCTAAATGCAAACAAGACAGTTATCTGAGTGTGAGCCCATTTAGTGAATCATGTTCGTGATCATATATCCTTCTGGGCAGTGGCAGTACGTATTTTTCTAGAATCAACAAAGGTTTTCATTTTCATCTTCTTTTCTGCTATATACTGTTGCGCAAACATCTAGATGATTGATGGGTACCTAATCATGTAATACTACCTATGATCTCAGGTAGATTTCTTTGTTTTGTAGATTCTCTATTGTTTTATCTGGTACCCACTAGGTAGATCCGTGATGTAGTGGAGTTATCTAACTGCTATAACTTTGGGGCAGTAATTAAGGGATAAACCTAGATACCACTGAATACATCACACATTTTTCAAATTGAGCTTACTAAAATACGATCCATAATTATTCATTGCATATTAATAAAAGATCATTTAACCGTTACTGGTATTGCTGGGCCGGCTTGATCAGGATTGACTCTTTGAGTGTTGATCAAAAAAAAAACATAAATAATCAGTCAATGTACTTCTTCTATGTCGACACAACGCATTTATGCATTTGGATAGCTGATCACTACACCTTCAAAATGCTGAACCTGGAAGAGAAAAAGTGCAAGATTCATCAGTTGGTACAACTTCTAAGATCAACTTGAAGACTAAAAATTTTTAAGGTTTGACGATTTTACAGGGAAAAAAATTATATCGTTCCTGAGTATAATTGAATTCCAAACTAATATATAAAGTTTTCTATCTTAGACACTCTCTGCATATATAGTGCAAATGGTTCGAGATACCTTTACTATTACCTGTTCGTAATTGGGGAACTTTTCATTTGTCTTAATATGCCATTCATGAGAATTTGGTATTATATCATATTTGTTGGATAAACTTTGGCTTCTCCAACCCAAAAGACGTTCCAGAAGTATTGTATTGTTCACTTCTGAGATATCGATAATGTTTTTGACTTTCAGAAAACTGATTTCCATATAACAAAGTTCTAGCAATCCACGATTGAAATCTTCCAACTTTCCAAAAGGCTTGTAGAGCTTGTATGGCTTGTACATTCTCCTTTAACAGCAGATAAGTGGCTGCTAAAAATTGTGTAGCTTTTCATCTCTAGGCTGTAACTAATTGTCTCTGTGATCCATGTATACCTTGCTGTATCCCCTGTGCTGCTTTTCTTGCGCTCGGTTCTACTTAGTTTTCAACCACTTCATAAACTGGTCTAGTCCCCGCCGTTGGAATCGTTGTGTACCATGTCCAGTCCCCAGTCCCCATTCACAATCTGAGACTTCCAGACTTCCCTGCAATTTTATTCACTTCAAATTTTACTCCCAGAAAATAAAAATTTAACGAACACACACACAAAAAAAACGAAATAAAAATAATGATGGGTTTACGTCTTGATAAATTCTAAACACATTCATTATTCATAAACCAAAAAATTTCCGTCAAAATACAACTTCATTACAAGTTACTGCAACGTCTCGTATTTGGACTTGCCACACCAACGATCAATCATCAACAACGCCCGAATTTCCCTTGACGTTTCATGCCATTTGTTCTCGATTTGAACCATCAGAGTGAGAAATAAGCGCCAAATTTCAATATAGAACGGAACATTATAAAGAGAACGGTTTAGCGCCAAAACTTCACTGCAACAACTTAAAAGTGGTACAGTGCTATATCAAATAACAGGGCAATACATATTACCCAGCGTGGCTTCTTTACAAGGGTCCAATTTTTCAGATAACAAAGAAGCTTCATCTTTTTAGTTCGGTGTTATACTGATTCTGCTTGCTTTAAAGCAAATAAGAGACGTTTTAAACCAAACATTCTATCATCACCGGTTGTTATCCCAGTGCAAAGGTAGAGAGAAAGAAGTTGATGTCTTTGGAACAATCACAAACAAGCGCCGTGTCTGGCCATCAGGATAAGAATGATGTTATGGTGAAGGATTATCAAGATATAAATATTCATAAACAACAACAAAAACAAGAACAAGAACACAATCAAGAACACAATCAGGAACATAATCAGGAACACAACAATGTCTCAACTGGCGCTTCAGATAACTTGAAGCAAGATATACGGTCAAATACAAGAGAAACTAGTGTGGCAGCCTCTGATAAACCTTCCATTACACCAACATCTTCAAGTGAAAACATTGACTTAAAAAATAACAAGAACTTGCAAAAAGATGTTAAGAAGGATGTGACAATATTGCCTACGAATACCAAAGGTTTACATACCGTTTTCATTCATAAGCTTTATAATATGTTGGAAGATGATGATTTAAAGCATTTGATCTGGTGGTCAGGTTCAAATGAATCATTTGTGATAACTCCAGGTGAGGAATTTAGTAAAGCTTTGGCTCAATATTTCAAACATACGAATGTTGCATCATTTGTTCGTCAATTGAATATGTATGGATTTCATAAGGTTAGTGATAGTAATAATAATAATAATAATAATAATAATAATAATAACAATAATAATGCTACAGAAAATTCTGAAGTTACGACATGGGAATTCCGTCATAGTTCGGGAAGCTTCAGGAAAGGTGATATTGATAGTTTGAAGTCAATCAAAAGAAGATCTTCAAAACATGGTTCGTCTAAGAATGTGAATTCTAATGCTGACTTATCTGATAATGAAGGTGTTGTTTCAGAAAGAAGTAATTCTTTAACAGAAGGTCAAATGGATCCTTCAATGGATCCGATTTTAAATGTTAGACTGGCAGAATTAGGTCATAATTTAGCTGCTTTAAGACATGAGCATGCAAGATTACAATTAAGATATGATACCGCAATTGAAGATTTAAGGAAAACTAATTTAGATATGGTTTATTTATTAGATTTAGTTCAAAAATTGGTACGTACTGCCGGAAATGAAGCTGAACAATCAAAAGAGAGTCAGATACCCACATCCACATCAGTTCCTCCTCCCCAACAACAAATTTCAAGTCCATTACCTCAACAAATAACGTACAGGAGATTAGAAGAGGAAAATATACCTTCTCCAGGCTCAGCTCCAAAAGAACAAAACGGTGGATTCTCGGTTAATGAAATTGAAAGCGATATTGCCAGATTTAGAGCTTCAATAATACAAAGAGCAGCTTCAAGAGATATTGATCAATATCAAGTTTCATTCGCTCCATCTTATCAAATTGATCCAAGACTATCACAACCTTTAGCTCAACCACAACCTCAACAGTTTCAACATCAACCACAACCCCAACCTCAACCTCAACAACCACATCAATCACAGCCTATTTCAAATGGTATGAATTCACCAGAAGCACCTCCTTATCCATATCCATATCCATACCCTTTCCCTCAACACCAACAGCAACAACAGCAACCGCATCCTATGTTTACACATATGCATCCTGCTCAACAACAACAGCAACAACGACAATTAGGTGCTCCACAAATCATGCATGATCCATTTCATAGTGATCGTAAAGCATCTTCTTCATCTTCAAGATCAAGGAATTTGAGTATATTATATGATCCCTTGGCACCAGCTACTGGGCATGCTATATCACCAGCAAGCCAAGCTTCAATTAATAGAAGTTCAACATCAGGTCCAGTTTCAAATCCAGATACAAATCTAACATCTCCGACTATAGGTCAAGGAAGTTATTTTCCTGATTATGGTTCCTACCAAAGATCACGTTCTCCACATCAACCGCACACTCACCAGCAGATATCAAGAGATCAAAGGCCTGGATCATTTCCTGGTTTAGCACCAAATGTACAAAATGCAATGAGAACTGAAGCTTTCATGAGAAAAAGACATAGTTCTAATGATGCTGTTGAATATTCCAAAGTTCAAGAATTCAGTTTCAATAATCCACCAAGAAGTATTCCTGTACCGTCAAGACCTGAAGAAGATTTTGGTTCGAAAGAACCAAGAAAATCGTTAAGTGCTACAAATATTCCATCATTAAATACAACTAGAAGTACAGAGTATGTTCCAGCTTATCAACATGATTCGAACTTTGGTAAAATTCAACCACCTCCACCACCTCAAGTCTCGTCACCTGCCTCATCTCAACAACAACAATCGCAATCTCAACAGCAATCCGGATCTGGTGTCTATGCCTTATTAAACCCAAGTGAAAGAAGAGAATCAATAGCAGCTGGTGGATTACCACCAGCAAAAAAGACTAGAAACACTTGAGTTTTTTTAATGATCTGTTTTATTTATTGGTCAATGTTTTATTATTATATCTGTATAATATTAAATGACTGTATTATATTATCATTTATTCGAAACTTCAAGAATGTAGTTTGTGTTATATATACTTTTGTTGAAATCCTTTGAATGATTTTCAGTCCTCAACTGGTCCTCGATATCTACTTCCATAAGATTATGATAGCGAATTACACAGAGGAGTACCAGTCTACAACTTACGACATTGTGAAAAAGATTAATTTGTTCCAATTCTATATAAGCTTTCTAACATTATTGTTTCGGAAATTAGCTAAAGCTTCGATGTAATACCGCCCATTCATCAAAAATAATTGACGCAAAAATGGAACCCTGTCGTACTGAAATCAATCTTTATATATATTATATAATAATATAAGAACAATTAATCATATTCACCAATAACTAGAGAAGTTATTCCTTCCAGCTAAATTCTTCCAAATCTGCCAAAGTTCAACGTAATTTGTTGCATTATCTTTTAAAATTGTTGCACTGGCAATTATTTCAATCATGAAAGATATCATTTCCTTTATAATGAACTTTAGAAGATATTTATCTATTGCTACAGAAAAAGAGATCCTTATCATGTAAAGACTAAACATTTGCTATAAATGGGACTCTACGTATTTGCTAATAAAGAATCAATTGGGTTCGGTCAATTGTGTTGTCCGATGGTCAAAAAATTGGTGAGACCATGCTGATACTGAGTCCCGAGCTTAACTATGGCTGGGAGACAGCCAAAAAAAGGACTAAGACTGAACTGACGCACTAAATTTCTATAGCACTTAGACGTCTATTACCTTAGGGTTACATAAACTAGTGTTTCAAAGTCCAATGAGAGTCAAAAAATTCAATTTAGAACCATATCCGAACTAGGAGCCAAAACCCAATGGTTCGAAAAGTAAAAGTTGAGTTATTAGTAGCTTCACCAACCACACTAATTCAAGTCATTGTTGTGAATTGAGCAAAATCTTATCGCCGGTGCGCAACAAAACGTCAAAACATAAATGGTGCAAATAGTCGGTCAAATCAAGCTCTAAATGAGTTAAAAAAACTACAAGGTTGATCCTTAGATTCTCGATATTATTAAACATCTTTTAAATACTGAAAATAACAACTTTCGGATACTAAAACTTTTTTTGGAATTTTTTTATAAATTTTAAATTTTGTAATTCACAATTGAAGACATTCAAATTTTTCTTACAGAAAAATATTAAAATTAGTCGATTGATATATACAGTATATTAATTGAAAATCTAATCTTATATTATACCTTCTACTTAGCTGTGTATTTTGAGAGCATCGTTACTATATAATGTACTTGTTTAAAGTCTTAAAACGTCATTATTACAGAGATTACTGTATCTTTACGACCGCGAATTTAAAAGTGAAGTTCTCAAAAAACTTCGTTCCAACATGTTTCATTTTTGTATAGCTTCAGTGATTATCAATTTTGTTCACATTATTATCTTTGGTATTACTTTTATTCTTTGTATTCCAAAATGATTTTATTTCGAAAATTACTGTACATTTATATTTGATTGATCGACTTACTTTACCTTTTTGACACTAAAATTCTTTTCTTAAGAAGACATTTTTATCAAAATGTATTTTATCGACCAAAACAGTCTCCAAAGAGGAAATTATACATCCCCCAATAATAAGAACCTGCTTTGAAGCATTATATATAGATTTCACTGCAATTAAACGACAATCAAGCCATTTTCCGGCATATTTTGATTTTGAAGGATGACGTAATCCGCTGCTAATGTAGCTACCTAGCAAATCCGATTGTTAAAGGAACAGGTCCCTTGGCCCAGTTGGTTAAGGCGTGGTGCTAATAACGCCAAGATCAGCAGT
>JAKTWW010000286.1:0-18348 GCA_030582255.1 Hansenula subpelliculosa
GTTTATGCAACAGTTGGTGTTACAGCATTATATCCTCATGGTAAAGGTGGTGAATCTTCAAAAGGTGCAGGTTCAGTTATGATTGTCTTTGCATGTTTCTTCATTTTCTTCTTTGCTACTACTTGGGGTCCAGTCGCTTTTGTTGTTATTGGTGAAATTTTCCCATTACGTATTCGTTCAAAAGGTATGGGTTTAGCTATGGCTTCAAATTGGATGTGGGGTTTCTTAATTTCATTCTTCACTCCTTTCATTACAGGTGCTATTGATTTCTACTACGGATATGTCTTCATGGGTTGTTGTTTGTTTGCATTCTTTTTCGTTTACTTTTGTATTCCACATACTAATGGGTTATCATTAGAAGAAGTTGATGAAATGTATGCTTCAAATGTTAAAGCTTGGGAATCCAAAAACTGGACTCCAACACGTCATTACACTCAAGATGCTGCATTCAGTAAAGCTCAAACCACTCAATTGGAAAATGCTAAAGAAAACAACTCTGAAGAAATTGCTTAAGTAATTTCTTTATACAAATCATGTTACGAAATTATAAATAAATAAAAAGAAAAAAGAATATAAGGGGGATTGTTAGTTTTTAATGATTATTTTAATGAAGATGTTTCTCATTTATTATTGTCATACATAATTGTTGATGATATTAAAGAAAATTATACCACAAAAACAAGAACAAAATAAGGTCAATGATATATTATAGAACACATTTATACTGTTTTGAAATGAATTTTAGTTTATGAATGTTTGAAAATGATGTAGTTAATTCTAATATCTTTCATTGTAAATTGTGATGAGGGTTTTTTCGAAAGACTGAAGAGAACTAAATTTGCTATTTTCGAGTTTGAGAAATTCGTTTCTCTGATTTTATTCTCAACATTTTGAATAAAACTTGTATTGTAGCATAGTTTTGTGATCTATATCGACAGATATGAGCTGTTATAAATCTGATCAGGTTTTGTACTGGATCATTTCTATACTAAATTTACACACAATATATATTGAATCAGTCAGTAATATTCTGAAATACACCATCATAAGCATCTCTAGCTCTATTTCCAGGGATTGCAATACCAATGAATGGACTAATTGGACTTCTGGTAATGTATTGTTGGAACTGAACGTATGGATTATTATTTCCGTTCAGTGTCAATGGGAGAACACCATCATCGTCACGAGTAGTATTACCTTCGGAATCTTCAATCATTGATGGTGGAGCACTAATATCTCTAGTTGGTGTAGTATTTCCCTTTTCAACTTCATTTGATGCAAACGTATTCGTTGTACACAGCGATACAGAGGACAGTGACATTGGATCAACCTGTTGTCCTTTTGTTGGTTTATTCTCTGATCCCATCTCATTTGGGGCGTTCAACAATGTCTGTAACCTAGAAATTTCCTTTTGAGCAACATCTAATTCTCTTTCATGGTCCTTAATGGTGTTTGAAATAAAATTGTTCAATTCCAACACGTTTTGAATCAACGAGTGGTCAAGTTTAATCTTATCTTGAAGTTGTGTATACACATGGAAATGGTAATCAATAAGCTTATTCCACTCTTTAGCACTAACATACTCTCTTCCTTTTGCTATCCCTCTCAACTGTTCGTAAGAATATAAAATCACATCTTTAGAAGTTTGACCAACTTTTTTAATCAAGTTTTCAGTTTCTTTCATCACGCTTTCCAAATTTTTGTTCAGAGGTTGAGCAGATGCTTCAATACCATTTTCAGTAAGTTTCAAAGCTTTTTGAGCTAATGATGGTGACCTATAACTCCCAGAAGGGGATCTATTTGTTGAAGGACCAATATTACCATCTTCGGCCAGATATTTTTCACCTTTATTGTGGCTAGGAGAAGAATTTGGGGTGGAATATGATGATACTTTGTTCGAAGTTTTGAAAGGTGAAGTAAGATTTTCTTTTTCAACCTTGGAATGAGCTGCTGGTGTCTTTGACTGAGAGAAAAGATGATTCAAAAACTTGGGACCATTGGTGGATTGGGGCCTAACATTTCGTAAAGAACTATCCATCTTGTTTGCCTTGAGTGTTGACTTGGATGAAGGACGAGATTTAGACGCACCTGCTTTTAAAATCAATGTGTTATTGTTCTGATTATTTGCCGTGTGTTGGGAGAAAGAAATTGTAGGTTGAGCATAGCTTGGAAGCGTTCCATTACCACCGGCTGATCTCATAGCTGATCTCATTGAGTTCCCATTTCTTCTTGATGTTGATAGCCTTTGACTCGAGCTTCTCAAAGATCTTGGTTCAGACATGTTCTAACTAACCAAGGATGACACAACTTGATGCTTGTTTCACTTCAACTGATGTACCTCTCGAGCTCTTTCCTTCCCAGAAGCATAGCGCAAGTCAAACACTTTATATACCATCATTCTATCTGAGATTCTCGTAGCTTATTCGTTTTTGTGTCAAGTTTAAATGAAAACTGGCTTTTGTTTTACGCTAATATAATCCAAATTCGGTAATCGCAGCATGCTGCTCAAATCCAGAAAATCAGTTCGCGGAATTTTCGCGGAAAAATCAGTCATAAAATTTTTTTTTTTGGCAGTCCATCAATCAGAAAATGAGTGTTTAGGCTAATTTGTCTTCTATCTTGAAACTTTCCCTCATCAATCACTACTGTAAGCAAAATATTGGATGCTTGTTAGAGCTATTTCTAATAATTCATATCCATTCAGATTCAATAGTAAGCTTACAAAGGCAGCTGTTTCCATAGGTAGAGGTTATATCAAGTGTTTTTCATCTTATCCAATTCTTCAAAATAAAACTATATCAAAGGCTGATTACACTAAAATATTAACCCATAAATCAGATTTCACTAAAATGTCCACTATTAGCGCAAATTTAGCTAAACTTTCATTGAAAGAACCAACCAAATATGAAAATTCATTCCCGGAATACAATACCGTTGATCTTTTACGTAATTACATTACTGAAGAATTGGCTAAAATTTCTGGTGTTGAACCAAATTTAATCTTCCCAGCTTTAGAATGGACAAATACTTTAGATCGTGGTGATTTATTAATTCCAATCCCAAGATTACGTATCAAAGGTGCAAAACCACAAGATTTAGCTGTTGAATGGGCTGAAAAATTTCCATTAGGTGAATATTTATCAAAAGTTGAAGCTAACGGTGCTTTTATTCAATTTTTCTTTGCTCCAAAATTTTTATTTAACATTGTTATTAAAGATGTTTTATCACGTAAAGAAGATTATGGTTCTTGTCCAATTGGTGAAAATAAAAGATTAATTGTTGAATTTTCATCTCCAAACATTGCAAAACCTTTCCATGCTGGTCATTTACGTTCAACTATTATTGGTGGGTTTTTATCCAATTTATATGAAAAATTAGGTTGGGATGTTAAACGTATCAACTATTTAGGTGATTGGGGTAAACAATTTGGTTTATTAGCTGTTGGATTTGAAAGATATGGTTCTGAAGAAGAATTATTGAAAAATCCAATTAATCATTTATTTGAAGTTTATGTTCGTGTTAATAAAGATGTTGAAACTGAAGGTGAAACATTATCTGAAGAAGAATCAACTAATGGTAAAGCACGTGCTTATTTCAAAAAAATGGAAGATGGTGATGAACAAGCTTTAAAAATTTGGAAAAGATTCCGTGAATTATCAATTGAAAAATATATTGGTACTTATAAACGTTTAAATATTCAATATGATATTTATTCTGGTGAATCTCAAGTCTCTCAACAAAAAATGAATGATGCTTTAGAACTTTTCAAACAAAAAGGTTTAACTCATGAAGATAGAGGTGCTGTTTTAATTGATTTGAAAAAATTCAATAAGAAATTAGGTAAATGTATTGTTCAAAAATCTGATGGTACTACATTATATTTAACTAGAGATGTTGGTGAAGCTATTCAACGTTATGAAAAATATAAATTTGATAAAATGATTTATGTTATTGCATCTCAACAAGATTTACATGTTGCACAATTCTTTGAAATTTTAAAACAAATGGGTTTTGAATGGGCTTCAAAATTACAACATATAAATTTTGGTATGGTTCAAGGTATGTCAACAAGAAAAGGTACTGTTGTTTTCTTGGATAACATTTTAGAAGAAACTAAAGATAAGATGCATGAAGTTATGAAGAAGAATGAAGAAAAATACAAACATATCAAAAACCCTGAAGAAGTTGCTGATCTTGTTGGTATTTCTGCTGTTATGATTCAAGATATGCAAGCTAAACGTATTAATAACTATGAATTTAAATGGGAACGTATGCTTTCATTTGAAGGTGATACTGGTCCATATTTACAATATGCTCATTCACGTTTAAGATCAGTTGAAAGAAATGCTAAGATTCCAGCTGAAAAATTTGCTGAAGCTGATTTCTCATTATTGAAAGAACCTCAAGCTGAATTATTGATTCGTTTATTATCTCAATATCCAGATGTTTTAAGAAATGCTTCAAAGACTAACGAACCATCAACTGTTGTGACCTATTTATTCCGTTTGACTCATCAAGTTTCATCTTGTTATGATATTTTATGGGTTGCCGGTCAAACTGAAGAATTGGCTACTGCTCGTTTAGCTTTATACTCAGCTGCTCGTCAAGTCTTATACAATGGTATGACCTTATTGGGTTTAACTCCTGTTGATAGAATGTGAGATTTTGTTCTAACAGGACGTATTCATACACCACCCACTTGTATATTTAATATAATGTAGATTCTGATTTCCATTGAGATGTAATGTGTGTATCGGCGTTGTGTATGTTTATATCCAAGAGATTTAACATCGTCTTTCTTTCGACTACATAACAAGAGATGAATTTCAAAAAGCATTAAAATGAAATACAATACTTATAAAATTGATTGCTTGAATCTCCACATCTTGGTAATCTTCCTTTACCATATCTAATGGACCATATATTGATATTCAGTTTATATATACATAAAATAGACTTGTTCACATCTTTCTTTGGCTATTGATTCTTTAGAACTGTGTAATTTTGTCTACAGCCGCGCGAATCAAAAATGCGTATTACATAATCAATGAAAGTGAGATTATAGTACATGAAATTCGGTTATTTCGTAAACACCGGTTACAGTGGCCGAGTGGTTAAGGCGATGCCCTGCTATTTCGAGTAGCTGTTAGGCATTGGGTTCTACCTTCGCAGGTTCGAATCCTGTCTGTAACGCCATTTTTTTTTTCAATTTTTGCTTCTTCATATACCTAGAATATAGGATATACACCAATGAGGATAAGTAACAATTGGCACGACTGACGGGTGCAAAGGACCATTATTTTTTTTCTAAGGATTCGTTAAACGCATCATTCATTCTATTTGTTTTTATTGTTGTTTCGATATTTAATCTTTACAAGTTTGCGGCGCGTACCGACACAAATTTTTTTTTTTGTATGTGGTTAAAAAATTATATATGAGAAGAGATGAACCATATGAAGTTTTGTAATAGAAGAGTCCTTATACATCATTATTTTAACCATGGGGAAAGCTAAGAAGACAAGAAAGTTCGCTGCTACCAAACGTATCATTTCAAATAAAGATCAAAGAATGTAAGTTTACTTTGCCATGGAAGTTGTGAATCTTATAGATACTAACCGTTATTCAAGTATAAAAGATCAAGATAAGAAAGTGGCAAAGAAAAATGATCCTGAATTAGCCAGAAATGTGTAAGTTATTTTCAAGTGAAACATTCTGTTTATGTTGTTATATACTAACTCTCTCACTCAGTCCACAAGTTTCAAGTGCTTTATTCTTTCAATTTAATGAAGCTATTAAACCACCTTATCAAGTGCTTATAGATACCAATTTCATAAATTTCTCCATTCAAAAGAAAATAGATATAGTGAGAGGTATGATGGATTCACTTTATGCTAAATGTATTCCATTAATAACAGATTGTGTTATGGCTGAATTGGAAAAATTAGGACCAAAATATCGTATTGCTTTAAAATTAGCAAAAGATCCAAGAATACAAAGATTAAGCTGTTCACATAAAGGTACTTATGCGGATGATTGTCTTGTTCATAGAGTTATGCAACATAAATGTTTTATTGTTGCCACTAATGATGCTGATTTAAAGCGTCGTATTAGAAAAGTTCCAGGTGTTCCTATCATGAGTGTTGGTGCTCATTCTTATGTGATAGAAAGATTACCAGATGTGTTTTAAACATGGGATCTGCTGCATTGAGCTAGGAAGATTTATAGCTTTCCACTTTGTATATTAGAATTGGGTTATATTTGCTTTAAGGTTGAGATTGTTGTATTACAGATGTAGTTTGTAAAAATGCTTTTGACTGGAAAAATTCAGGAAAAAACACTAGCCTAAATTCAGTAGCACTTGATCTAAAGACAGAATACCGTCATCTAGTAAGGCATATTTCCCTTTTTACTTAGATACGATGCCTCCAATATTGAAATGTTCACTGCCCGCGAATTCTTGACAGAGCTCCTTTTCGAAATTTTGATTTTTGAACCTCTTTAATCTTAAAAGGCCAACGGCGTTGAACTGATATCAAACAAGATCGGTTCAGATCCATATCCTTGTCATTCCAGAATCCATTGAAAAAGCCATTATGAGTCAAAACGATGTCAGCGCTGAGTCTGTGAAGCAGATCCAGGAAATGGGCTTTAGTGAAGAACAAGCTGTTCAGGCATTACAGGTAAGTTTTTAGATCTCATCCCGCTTTATTGATCAAATGAAAACAACAACTAACAAAATGTCGGGGTAGATGTCAAACGGTGATATAAGTGAAGCTATAAACCTCATATTTAATGGAGTTGGTTTAACAGGACAAGATAGAGTACCAGAATATCCTGATACGGGATATGATTACCCAACTGATGAGAAAAGGTCTGTCCCAATTGAATCAGGGTTAATCGATGATAAAATTCCTCCGCCATCTTATGATTATGATTCTCCACCACAAGTTCCTCCTAGACAACCACGTCCTGTTCATATAGAAGATGTCCAACATCCCTCTCAAAGTCAGATTCCTTTATCAGATGCAGGGTATATACCAGATTCCGAAACACAAAGATATATAGAACAGCAACAACAATCACAAGCACCACAATATTCAATTTATGATGATCCCACTAAATATGAAAGAGAAGCTAGCTATCCACCTTTATTGATGCCTATTAGAAATGGGATGCTAGAAAGTTATTTAAATCCATTCTTGACTATTTTGCATGAAATCCCAGCATTTAGAAGTGCAATTTATCATCATGAATTTGAAACTTTGGGATTTCATCCACGTTGGTATAGAGGTGAACCAATAAATATTCCTGATGGTACTACGATTAAGGTGAAGAATTGTGAAACCCATGATTTAAGATTTTTACTAGAAATTCAAAGAGTGTTTGGGTTTTTGGATGGTGATTCCAAAAGATCATTTGCAGCTATAAATAATTTTGTTAAATCATTTCCAAGATCAGTGAGAAAAGATTTTGGAACAATCGATAACATTTATGAAGCATATGCTGTTTTTTATAATGCCTTATGTGCACAATTATCGGTTACTGGTGTGGAAAATGCACTTTCATTTTTTGAAAGTTCTGTTAGTGATAATACAGGAGAACCAGATCGTGCTTTTGGGATGTTTCATGTTGAAGCTGAAGAATTGAAACGTGACTTATACACTACTTTAAATACTTTATTATGGGGTGAATGTCTGGATAATGATCAAACTTTGACAAAATTGTCTGATGTATTGACCATATCTTTCGAACCATCATTTGAAGAAAATATAACCTCACCAGGGATTGAAGTTCCAGAAAAATTTTATCCCCAAATTTATGGGCCCGACTTCAAAAATACAATGACAGAAATTGTTAATGAAAGAATCCATTTTGATAAAGAAAGAAGAACAATTTCTAAAGAATTAATGAATCTTAGAGCTTTCAATGGGAAACATGTTTCATCAATCTTAAACACTTCAATTGAATTTTTATCATCAGAATCAGAAATGAATAAAGCTGATAAAGAATTAGCTAATGCTTTGGAAGATTTGCAATCAATTAAATCTCAAAATCAAGACAGAATCTCACATTTAACTGATAAACAAAGTGAAATTTTAGATAAAAGATCCAAGATAAACCCAAATGATATTAATGTTATTTTAAAACGTCATGGAAGCATCCCAGAACCATATCTATTAACAGGTGTTATTTTAAGTAATAATGAATATTATTTCTTGAAGAAGAATAAAAGCAAAGATTTAATAGATTTAGGTAATGAAGATGAAGCGGAATGGTTTCATGTTATTTATGAACCTAAATATGGGAATGATTTTAGAATTAAAACAACGGAATTTGAAAGTATTAAAAGATCAATTTATGCAACTTCTCAAGGTCAATATGAAACTTCGATAGTATTGATTTATGTTAAGGAATCTACATGGAGTAATGAAGTTGAATATGAAGTTCCAGAAGCTGTTAAAACTTTCCTTTCAAGAGATAAATTAGAATTGGACAAGGCTTTGGAATTATTAGTGTCCAGTACAGATGAAGATATTAGTGATTATGATGGTGAGAATGAAGGTAATACCAATCAAGAAGTCGGTGTTAGTTTGAATGATGACTTGGAAGATGTGGACATTGAAGTCGATATTGATGATGATAAAGAGAATGCTCCGCCTTCTCCACGTAATGCTTAGATATGGTTAATGAAATGAATTTTTGAATCAGTTCTTACAATTGTAGACGGTAGTATAAATTCGTGATTACGAGCGATGGCCTTTTTTTACTTTGTGTGCATTTTACAATTTTTGACGCTTATCTGTTAGCGTCAGGCAATAATGTAAAAATCACCAACATTGATTGATAAATATTTAACCATCTCCAACCACTTTTGGACAAGGAAGTAACCATCAATTGACATTCAGTTATGAATGTTTTCAAAGTTGGAATATTGGTGATATCAGATACAGCGTTCCAAGACCCATCACAAGATAAAACTTCATCAAAAATTGAATTATTCTTCAATAAATTAGATCTTGATCCCAAATATCAAATCATCAAAAACGAAATAGTACCAGATGATATTGGTCAAATACAACTAAAAGTAAGACAATGGACAGAAAATAGTGAACTGAAACTTATCTTAACAACTGGTGGTACTGGATTCAGTAATCGTGATATCACCCCAGAGGCTATAAAACCACTACTAGAAAAAGAAGCAAATGGTATAACACATGCCATGATCTCCCATTCTTTGAAAATAACTCCATATGCAATGATGTCAAGACCAATAGCTGGTATCAGGAATAAGACTTTGATAATCACAATACCGGGATCGCCCAAGGGAGCTATTGAGAATTTGGAAGGTATTATTGGTGTGTTGGGTCATGCTTTGAAACAGATTGGAGTTGATGGTTCAAGAGAATTACATAAATTAGAAGGAGGATCCAATTCTGTAACTGTGAGTGGTTCTGATAAGCTTAATAGTCATAATCATTCTTGTTCTCATGGCCATTCCCATGAAGGTGGCCATGGTGTCAAACGTCATGTATTATCGAATGATTTAACCAAACCAATAACTAAACGGGCAAGGGAATCACCATATCCAATGTTGGAAGTTTCTGAAGCATGTAAGCTCATAAATCAATACACTCCAGCCCCAGAAACTGAGACTAAACAAATAAATGATCCATCCATAACGGGATATATCATCGCCGAGGATATTCATGCATCTATTAACGTCCCTAATTTTAGAGCTAGTATAGTGGATGGATACGCGGTTAACAATACTGATGGTGCTGGTATTTATAAAGTGGCTCAAGTGTCTCATGCTTCACCTGGTGAATTATCCATGTTACAAAAGGGGACAATTGCAAGGGTTACTACAGGTGCCCCAATTCCCAAAGGTGCTAATGCTGTTGTTCCAGTTGAAGAAACTGAATTAATTTCTACGAAGGATGATGGTAGGGAAGAAGATGAAGTTAGAATTTTAGCCACTGGTGTGGAAATTGGTGATAATGTTCGTGATGAAGGTAGTGATATTACTCAGGGTGAATTAGCATTGAGGAAAGGCTCACAAATATCTCCTGTTGGTGGTGAAATTGGATTATTAGCAAGTATTGGTGTCAATAGTGTTAAGGTTTTCAAAAAACCAATTATTGGTGTTTTATCAACTGGTGATGAATTGGCTGATTTGAGTGAAAATTCTCATACAAATGAATTAAAATTTGGTCAAGTTTATGATACAAATAGACCATTATTATTACAGATGTTGCGTAATTGGGGTTATGAAACAAAGGATTTAGGTATAGCTCGTGACACATCCACCACTACTGAACTTAAGTTGAGGAAAGCTTTGTTTGAAGATGATTTAGATTATGTTATAACTACCGGTGGTGTATCAATGGGAGAATTGGATTTATTAAAACCCACAATTGAAAGAAAGTTAGGAGGTATAATTCATTTTGGAAGAGTTTCCATGAAACCAGGAAAACCAACAACATTTGCCACTGTGGAATATAGAGGTAAGACAAAGGTTATATTTGCATTACCTGGGAATCCAGCTTCAGCCAGTGTTACATCACATTTATTTGTTCTTCCATCCTTACGTAAATTTTCAGGGATGGTGAACCTCAAAGATCCAAATGAATTACCAAAGCTCTCAGAGGTATCAGTAACAATAGCTAAGGATATCAAACTAGATCCAAGACCTGAGTATCAAAGAGCTTATATTCATCAAGTTGGTGATGCATTAGTTGCAGATTCTACAGGATTCCAACGGAGCAGTAGAGTTGGGAGTTTGGCCGGTGCAAATGGACTTTTAGTACTTCCCTCACGCAAAGAGACTAGCTCAGGGGTGCTTCCAAAGGGTTCCAAGGTCCAAGCCATGATTATAGGTGTATTATAACTCTGTTAACCCATCTTCAACCATTTGTATAACCAATCCATGTACAATTCTCCATCGCTTACCTAAGACGTGTACCTGATTCTAGACGGCCGTAAAGTCATCGCTCGTCAAAATTGACACAGAAGACGAAAAGCCTTGGACGGGAGTACTGGTGCTGGCGTTGAGGCTAAGGACTAAGTCCATCTAGTAGTCAATACGTAGTTTTCTACAGAATCATCTGTTACTGCTATGCTAGTAACACTTACCGCAATTCTGCCCTAACATCCAACTTCATCTGGCTTCTTTGCCCAATTTCAGCTGCCAAAGCGCAAGAGAAAAATTTAGTGCAGCGATTTCAACAATCAATTTGTCCCGATTCTGAGCAGCAGAAAATAAACTTGATCTGAACAATTTAGTTTGTATCTGGCTTGTTAGATGGCCCATGGATCCATCTTACACAGAAACAGAACATCTATAGAGAAACCATAAACACATACAAGTTCCCCATCACGTCCATCCAGAGAACTACTCCCTCACACTCACATCACATCACATCACATCCCACCTCCCTTTTTTTATACCCTTTTTTTTTGTTCTTTCCTATTGTTTAGTGAAGATCTTGTCCCAGGTTTCAGGTGCTTATTTTATCAAGGACAGGGATTCTTATTTAATACCACATATATACAAGAATTTCTTATATTGGTATAAGTGGTTTCCATAATGTTTCTCAAATATAAACTTCAAAGATTATCTAAAAAAGTGATTATCCCATTACTAGTGCTGATATATCTCATATTATCATTTTTCAGTTTACATACTAAAAATATCTATCATAATGGATTACATCACTTAGAACCATATAAGGGAGGTCCATTTGATGATATCAAAAAAATCAAGTGTTATGCATGGTATGGCCATTGTAATCAAATCATTGAAAAATCAGATATTGAAAATGGTGATGTTATATGGCACAAAATTGATAAATATTTAGATTTAAATGGTGATAGTCCCAATTCGTGGGCATTATATCATGAATATCTTTATGTTCATATTCCAACAAAGAAAAGATTCAATTCTCCAGGTAGAGCCATTGTTGATTTAGCTATTGGTAACCCTTTCTCAAAAGATCCACCATTTTATGTTGTTAATGATGCTCAATCTAGACAGGGGAGACCAAAATCAAGATTGGATATAACTTATAATTATAATAATTGGGAACTTAGATCTAATGGAATATGGGCAAAGTATGATAAATCAAATTCAGAAGATGCTATAACAAATATCATGTATTTATTTGGAACTGATATAATTGAACCAAGAAATGATTGGAATTTAGTAATTGGTGATTTACATTCCAAAGGAACTAAATTAACTGTACATAGAGGTTCATTAAACCAAGTGGGTGATGTAATGAAGAAAGTACCCATTTTGGTTCAAAAAAATGATGAATTTAAAGTGTTACAAGTTTCAGATCTACATTTTAATTCAAATTTTGGTGTTTGTAAAGATCAATTAAATGATGAACCTGGTTGTAAAGCTGATCCAAAAACTTTAAATTTTATACATCAAGTTCTTGATTTAGAAACACCAGATCTTGTTGTTATAACAGGTGATGTTATTGATGGGTTTAATACTCATGATTATCAAACTGCAATATTGAAGGCATTATCACCATTCATTTCAAGATCTATCCCATTTGCAATTGCATTAGGTGAAAATGATGTATCTAAAGATGTTCCAAAACAAGATATCATTAAATTCATTACAGAATTACCATTCTCTATGATGGGAAATACAGACCCAAAACAACATCATAATTCAATATCAGGAGATGAAACTAATTATGCATTGAAAATTTATGATAGTAAAAATGATCATTTACAAAATGTTATATACATTTTGGATATGTATTCTGAAAATTCAAATCAAGTGGAGTTTTTAACTCAAACATATAATTCATTCCCTGAAAAGCCAAAATTTTCACTAGAATTTCAACATTATCCAATCAAAGAATATAGACCAAAATCTGCATTTGCCATAGTGGGGACATATAACGAAAAAAATAAATTAAAAGTGAAAACAGAAGAAAAAACAAGAAAAATCTTAAGTGATGTTAATGTTCAAGCTATGTCTGTTGGTTATGAACATACAAACGAATGTTGTATTCATGGTGAAGATAAAGATCAAGGTTTGAATTCACTTTGGTTATGTTATGGTGGTGCCACAGGTGAAGGTGGTTATGGTAACACCAAAATTAAATATGAAAGAAGAGTAAGACTTTTCAGAATGAATACCAAAAATATGGAAATCACATCATGGAAAAGGAAACAAACTGAACCTTCTTCAGTTTTTGATTATCAATACATTTATAAATAGTTGCATACATTCAATTCGGTGTTTTTATTTGCACCACATTTTAAAAACACAACAAAGGGCATTAAACACACAAAATATCTATAGGGGGATCACAAACATCATACAACAGGTTGTTGATATACTATCTTATACAATTCTTTCACCAGCTTTCAGCTTTTTGTTTAATTTCTATATAACAATTTCTATATTTATTTCATCATCGGTTCGGGCACTAATACAAATATTATAAAACCAATTCGCGAACTTTTTTTTTTTTTTTTTTTTTTTTTTTTTTTTTTTTTTTGCGCGTAGAGAAAGAGCTTTCAAAAAAATATCAAGAGCGTTAAAAAGCGTAGAGCTCGGTTTTGAGTAAAAGAGCGATTGGAACAACGTTCAATAACCTGTTTATTGGTTAAGCAACTAGAGCGGTTGGATTCCAAGTTGGATTAACTGGCACAAAAGAAAGAAAGGAAGTAGACAGTGTCCATCATGAGTCGGCCAGGGCCTGGTGAGATGTCAGTTGATGATTATAATGTATGTTGTGTTGTTTTTGTCTGGATTGATCGTTGAAATGTGATTAGATGATTAAAATTGATTCAAATTATTGAAATAACCATTACTAACTACCAATGATCTAGCAAATTCATAGACAAATACAGACGCTCAAATTGAATGATTTGAAACAGGTGGCTAGAAGTCTTTCATTAGCACAAAATGGTCGTAAGGCAGACGTTGCTGATCGTATCAAAAGATATTTACAAACAGGTAGAGATTCAAGAGATAACATCAGAGTTATGGCAATTTCTCAAATTGTTCAAGATGCAATGTATGGACGTTCATTACCAGCTTATGAATCACTTTATATGCAAATAAGACAAGCACAATTTAATAATGGTACTGGTAGTGGTAACGGCGCTGGAGGTTCAAGTCAAGGAGGATTAAGTCATTCAAATTCATCACAAGATTCTTTACCCAGATCTCAAACCAACCCAAGACGTCCATGGTTGTTTTTCAAAGAGAATCCTTTTTTCGTACTGAAGAAACTTGTTACTCCAAATGCTGGTTATTGTTTTAAAGCTCCAGATACAAGAGGTACATGTCGTGTTAATTTTGTGTTGAATGAACAAGATACTGAATTATTAAAATCTTCAGCAAAATATAAATTATATCTACTTTGTGGTGTTTATGATAAAAATAAGCCTTCGACTGATGCACTAATAGAATTCCCCCAACCTTTGGAAATACATTTCAATGGAAATTTAGTTAAAGATAATGTTAAAGGACTTAAGAATAAACCAGGTACTGCAAGACCTGCTAATTTAACTCCTTTTATTTCAACTCCAAATCACACGAATAACCTTGAGTTGGTTTATGCTTTTACTAAACAAGATTATTTAATCTTTTGTTATCTTATTGAAGAAGTCGCACCTGAAAAATTATTACAAAAAGTTTTGTCAAATCCTCATATTGCAAAGCAGAAGACTCTTCATGAATTTCAAAATAGTGAAGATGATGACATCCAGGAAATGTCCACTATTTTGAGTTTGAAATGTCCCTTATCATTTGCAAGATTCAAATATCCAACAAAATCAATTGCATGTAAACATTTACCTTGTTTCGATGCTTTATCATTCATATATTTACAAGAACAAGCTTCAACATGGACATGTCCAGTGTGCTCAATCCCAGTCCGTGTTAAAGATTTAGCTATTGATGATTATGTGATGGATATCATGAAGAACACTAGTGATGATGTGGAAACTGTGGAGATAGATTTAGAAGGTTCTTGGAAACCAATTTATGAAGATGGTGACAATCATACCAGAAATCATACACCTCATCCTAAGACACCAACGCCAGCTCTGAAGAAGGAGGATTCTGCTTCTGCTTCACTTCCAGTACCTGCTTCAAATTCACCCATTATTATCAGTTTGGATAGTGATGATGAAGAAGAAGAGGTCAGTCAACCAACACAACAACAAGAGCAGCATCAACAAGCTCCACCATCTGCCTCAGTATCTGAATCACAAGAGGTAGAACTAGAAGCTGAACCAGAGGCCCCTCAATTTTCACCACCAAGATTACAAAGAAGACCACCTCCTCAAATCGATACTACTGATAGTTCTTCTCCAGGAGCATCACAACATGAAAGTGGTGGTGGTGCTACATCTGCTTCATCTGAAACATTTTCCGTATCGACTGATCAACGTCAACGACAGCAACAACGAGAACAAGAATCAGGACAATATGTTAGATCATCTGCCATAGTGGAATCAGCAAGTGATAATCCAAATAATTCCACACCAACAGTTGTACATAGATCTATGAGTAATCCTCAAGCAAATTTTGACCAGCACTCTAATCAACAGCAAAATCCTCAACTAGCTGGGCAATCTCAACCACCTTCAGCTGCTTATAACATTACTTTACAAGGTAGAAAGTCACCGCAAGATTCACCTAGAAATCAGGAAGATCATTCAACAAGTCATCATCAACCTCATATTCAACCACCTCCACCACCACCTCAACATCAACCTCCTATTCAACCTCCTATTCAACCTCCTCCGCCACCACTATCACCACCACCACCTCAACCAACGCAACCACCACAACAAAATCATCAAAATTATCAGCAACAGGTCCATACTAATCAACCACAATATGCACAAGTCCCGACAGGAGTTATGGGTGGACTTACGGGTGGTGGCCCACAAAATCAAGCACATCATCAAGGAAAGGAAATTACAGTTTCAGTTAATGCAGAACAAATTCAACATCCTCTTCAACGTCATAATACCAGTCAAGAAAGTTACCATTCTCCAAATTTAAATAGTCAAAGAGGACAAATTGCAAAGAGAAATGATGATATGCGTCCTCATCAATTTGCACTTGAAAGGAGTCAGGAAATCACACCAGGTACATTCGATTTGAATTTAGAATTAGAGAAAATTGAACAAGAACGTCAAAAAATGTTGAAAGATCGAGAAAGATTACAAAACGAGCATGATGAAAGAGTTAGAGAACAAATTCTACAACAATATCTGACTAAAGAGAAAAGTTTGAGGTTGAAAATTCAGATGGTGAAAGAGCGGGCATCGATGGATCAACAGCAAGCACGTCAGCGACAAGCACTTCAACAATCCGGTGCTCAGCAACAGCATCAACAGCAAAGTCAGGCTATCCAGTCAATACAAAGACCTGGTAATGGTAATCGACATGTTAATACTGTACCTGTTCCACCAAGCCATTCTCAAAGGTTCCCTAGTCAATCATTTACTCTGCCACCTATAAGGCCTCAAAATATTGTGACACAAGCCAATTCACATCAACCGAATTATTCATCAGTACCATTACCAACACCCGTCCAATCTGGTCAACAACCAAATAATAATACATCAAGTCAATCTCCAAATAGTGAATCTGATCAATTTTTCTCACCAATTTCAATTCCTGCTTCTACTAGCCCACCTATAATTAGATCTACGTTGATGAATCCACCAATGGGGAATACTGCAGCATCATCAGAGTCGCCATTATCAATTAGACCAGAGCTTGCTCGTAAACCATCAGAAGCTAAGAGTGCGTATGAAGCTGAAAAAGATGAAATTGAACAATTGAAAAGAACACTGGCAAAAGCAAGTAGATCTGCAAGTGAAAATTCAAGTCCTAAAATTGCACCTGCTGTTCCAGCCCATCAAAGATTTGATAGATTATCAACAAGGATTCCTGGTTTGCCATATCGTGAAATTCGTGACTCAATAGGTATTTATAATGGTTATGTATCAGGACATGGATCAACTGCTTCTGTTCCACATATATCATCACAAGTTTTGCCTAGGGCTAACGCTTCTGTTCAACAGCCACCAGTACAAAGCCAAGCTTCACCACCACCTTCCACGATGACTAACTTGTCAACTTCACAATATACTCAGACTGGCCAGAATTTACAACAACAACAGATGCGTTTACAACAATATCCACCGATAGCTCCAGCTGAACAAAAAAGAAGTGTATCCAATCCTGATGCTTTGAACTTCCAGACAACAGAACAAGCAAATTTGAGGGAAAGTTTAAGTCAATATCAACAAAGAAATGGATTGAATAGAGCTAATACGATCAATAATCCACAAATACATGGAAATTCGGCAGCTCTTGATAATATTCAAAGACTGACGAAAAATATTGCATCGCATGTTGCTAAAAGTTCATCATCAAACAATTTGGGTCATCGGGTTGAAACAAATACCAATACAACTGATGGATCAAATGGTGTATCTGTTTCTTCAAGATCATCAGAAAAGTCTCAAGCTCCACAAACTGATTCTTCTCAAACGTCTCAATTACCACAGAATTCTAACCTCAATTCAACAGATTCTGCCCCAAAGGCTCCAATTGTTTCAACATTTAATGCGAATAAAGGCCAATCGTTAGCTGCTGCTGCTGTGGCTGATCAACAACCTAATCCTCATACGGGTATACCTGTTCCTAATTGGTCAGCTAACAATCTTCTACGTCCTCATGGCACAACACAATTTTCGCCATCAAGATTTGCACCAACTCAACCTTTATCTGAGAATGGACAACCACAGCGAGAAGAAGCAAATACACAATCACAAGAGGGAACTAAAGGAAATGCTGGTATGCAAGGTAATTTGAATATAAACTCACAATCATCTTTACCACCTAACCCTGCTCTTACTGGTGGTCTACTAGGAATTAACGTTGATCCTAATAGTTTGTTAAAGAAAAGGGAAGAGAACACAAAGAATCAAGCTGCAGCAAATTCAATTTCTAGCACAACATCCTCGTCCCCAAATAGTGGCGTACGTCCACCTATTCCTAATGTATTTATACCACCAAAGAGACCAGGTTTATCAGATAAGAAGAGAGTTTCATCACAGCAACCTGATTCACAACAAAGCTCTAAAAGGCCCACAATTCAAAGACCTGATTCAAATTCTCATAACGATGACGTTTCTGCAAGTGGTGTTATTGATCTAACGAGTGATGTTGAGGACGATTAAAGTAAATATTGTAATTATATTATGAATTAATGAACAACTTCAGTGTGTTACGAATTATTCTGTAGTCTATCAATCTCCATATAATAATTCGGACTTGTAGTA
>JAKTWW010000286.1:18769-34352 GCA_030582255.1 Hansenula subpelliculosa
GCGGGAATTTGCGGCAGTTCGCGATTTTTTTTCCCTGAACGTCGTAAATTTGCTCACCAAGTTGCTCAATAGATTAATTGATTTCAACAACGTCTCCAGCTTCACTCAAGCGATCAAATAATACCACAAGGACCATATATTGATTATAGTATACATCTGACGGGGATATAGCTCATTTGCTTTCTATAACTACAAAGATCATGAGTACCAAACCCCTGAAAGATAGCGGCGTTGTCACCGGTGTTGATTCACATTCAAATCATTACGAGTCAATTTCAGAATATAGCCATAGCAGTGGTTTACTTCATGAAGGTGAAAACATTGAAGAGTTTGAATACAGTAACAGATTGAAAGAGATGGAAGATGTATGGCAGTTGGAGTCACAGACTTATTTTGATTCATTGAAATGGTACATGAGACCAAGCAGGCATATCATTTACACAATACTATCAATTCACGTTTTAGCTCTTACGTGTTCAGCTGCTCCATTGATGATGCTGATGCTTGAGAATATATGTACCTCATATCCCAAACATAATCTCCCGACGTATGAATGTGACCGTCCAGAAGCACAGAAAGTGTTGTCAAATGTTCAAAGTACATTAGCTATAATTGCAGGTGTTTTAGGTTTCATATTATCAGGTAAATATGGTCAGTTGAGTGATAGGTATGGTCGAGTTTTTGTCTTCAAAATTTTTTCAATAGTACAATTAGCTTATATATCTGGACTTCTCATATACTTTACATACTATGGTGATCAATTCCATGAAATCATATTAATATTGATAGCATCAATTGGGTTCTTGTCAGGTGGTATCATGTCATTGGTCGCTACAGGGAATAGTTATTTGAATGATATTATTTCTGCCAAAGAAAGAACAATATCAATCAGTTGGCTGATGAGTATAGTCTATTCCACATTGGGGTTTGGCCCATTGATCGGTTCATTCTTGGTTAAAGTTTCACGTGGTAACAATTTAGCACCACTCTTCGGTTCATTAGCATGTACATTGACCAGTACGATATTGGTTTACACAATGATGATTGAAACAAAGCACCCGGAAGCTAGAAGATTAGCGCAAGAGTTGTATGAAAAGAAGAGAGATAAACATTTGAAGTATCATGAAAATAGAATTCTAAATTTTTTTATGATCCAATCTGAAAATCTAATGTCATTTTTCTACCCAATTAAAAGGTTATGGATCCCTAAAACTTACATAAAAAAATCTTCAATACCCAGATACAACGTTGTCACTTTGATCTTAGTCGACGTTTTCAATATGGGGTGTACTGTCGGTACTATGCATGTCATGATTTTATATTGTATGTTGAGATATAAATGGACTAGTGTTGAAATTGGATATTACATGAGTATAGGTGGATTTGGGCGTGCTGCTGTTTTATTATTAATTGCACCAACGTTTCTTAAAGTTCTTGAAAAAAACTTTGGATACAAAATTTTAACTGATTCCGTTGATAAGTTGGATAAGACATCAATTATGATTTCCCTTTGTTTTGTTTTAATGTCTTCATTATCAATCTTCTTGTTCGACAGTTCATTTGGTATTTATTTAAGTGGCGTGTTACAAAGTCTCAGTGGTTTGGTATCACCAACTATTCAATCCTCAGTTATCAAATACAGTAACAAGACAGATGCAGGTGAGATGTTTGGTGCGATGGCTCTGGTTAGACATGCTGCGATGTTGGTTATGCCTGTTTTCTTCTTACAGATTTATTCACATACAGTTGATTTCAAACCTGTGTTTTTCAATTTTGTTCCATTTGTTGGCTCAGTATTGACCTTGTCTTTGACAACCTTTGTCTTGAGAGTTTATGAAGAAGATAATGAGACTGATACAGATGTAGAGAATTAGCTGGTCTAATTATTCTACAACATTTTTTTCAAAATACTAATAACTAATAAATATATTATATTCCATGCCATTACCACAAGGTATCATTCCATTTTTGTAGTTCTGTTGATTGTGCAATAACGTCTTTTTGTGCCTTTTTACGCATATAGAAAATTGGACAATCTTTATTGGAACATAAAACATCTTGATGTAATGAACCTTGACATCTTTGACATTCTGTCCATAATCTTGAAAATTTAACTTGTAAAGCATTCATACTAGCTAATGCTTCACTATATAATTTCCCGGCTTTTGGTTTACAATTATCACATAATGCACCTTGATTATTTTTTGGTAATGGATTTTTACACCCTTTACAAGTTTCGACTTTTTTAACAAATCTCATTAATCCACCAGTTGTTGCCGATGCCATTGTGACGGTTCGTGTATGTGCACCTGTTAATAATTCTTTAGCCTTTTTTTCACCTAAAATTGGTTCGAAAATTCTTGTTAATGGGTTTGCCAATTGATTTTCCAAATAATATTTAGCATCAATTGGTAAATTATGTTCCAAGACATATAATGGATCTTCAGATTTTTCATAACTCTTATTACCTGCAGTCTTGATAATAACATAAGCAACACGATCACCAATAGTTGGAGCAGAACCTGCATCTCTTTTTTTCATTCTTTCAGCTAATTCCACATGAGGTTGTTTATTGGCATAATCTTGTCTTGATAAAGCTTTTGTAATGACTAATTGTTGCATATCAACACGATCTTGTAACAAATCAGCGATTGTCTGTTTAACAAAATTTTCAGCTGATTTAACGTCTCTCTTCTCCAAAATCAATTCTAAAATTTTGGTAATAACATTTGAAACCAAACGACAATTATCTCTTCTAACAGTTTCAATACCTTTGGTATCCATCTTATCAAATTTATCGGGTTGTGTCCAATATAAACCAGCATATCTTTTTTTATTGATCAATAAATATGGGAAATAGACTTTTTCGAACTCTAATTTAATAGGATTTAAAAATTTCGTGGAAACATAATCTGCAGCTTCCTCACCTAGCTTCATACAAGTTTCTAAATCTTTATAACCAAATTTAACCATAACGGAATCAGTATCACCATAAATAACTTCAGAATCAAATTCATAACCATTAGCAATAGTATATTTATCTTGAACTTCTTGTTTAGTTTTTTCAATCATACCTCTACCAAAAGCAGTTGTTGATGATGAAATTGCAAGACATGGTAATTTACCAATAGTGGCACCTGTAAACCCATAAACAGAGTTTGCAGAGATCTTTAATGCTAATTGTCTACCATTTAAAACATCCCTTTTGAAAGGATCTTTTTCCTTTTTCAAATCATTTTTAGCTTTCTTTCTTGCTGATAATAATTCTTCTAAAATAATTGGTAAAATACCTTTTCTTTGACTTGTTTTCACGAACATATCACCAGACGGTGTAACTGTATAATCTTTATCTTTTTCTAATTTCAATTTCTCCACACTTTGCTTGTTCAATAATGTTGTATAGCATAAATTATGAGCCATCATAATACTTGGATACAAAGAACTGAAATCCAAAGTTGCAATTGGGACATCATAATAACCTCTATGAGGTTCAATAACTGTAGCACCTTCATATTGAACATCAGAACTCCCTCCTTGTTGTAAGTTTGGAACAACAAGATCAACTTCTAAACATTTTCTAAATAATTGTGAAATAACTTTAATTTGTTGCCCTCTTGATAATAAGAATGAAAAAGGGACACCTGTAACTCTTGCCATTTCTGTATAATTAACAAGACACATCAATTTTTCTAGTAATCTCATTGGTAAATATGCATCTTTCAAACAATAAACAGCTAATCTTCTTCTTGTTTCGCTATTACCATTTTGTAAATCCGTAATAATAGAATGTTGGACTTCTTCTTTTTGTTCATTTAAGAAATGTGCAGAGACGGAATTTAATGTATAAGATCTTAATTTATATTCTCTTTGAATAAATTGTAATAAATCCAATTGCATTCTACCATCAATATTCACAACTTTGGATTCCCTTGTACCATAAGCCTTAGAACTGAAAACAGAATCTTTTGCTTCTTGTTTAATGTTTTTCAATCTACCAAAATATGGGAAATCTTTTAAACCTAAAGCACTAGCACGGTCTAATAAATATGGTATATCAAAATTAGTTGTATTATAACCAATGATAACATCGGGGTCAACACTATTAACAAAGTCTCTCCAAGCTAGTAACATATCTCTTTCATCTTGATGTTCGAAAATTTCAGAACCTGTGATCGGAGAACATGTATTAACTGTGAAAACATTACGAACAAACGGTCTTGTTTCACCTGATCTGGAGACAACATTTGCAATTTGAATAACTGAATCATGTTCAGCTTCTGGGAAAATACCTTTTCTACCAGCACATTCAATATCAAATGATAAGATACGTAATGGAGCCATCTTCAACCAATCACCCTCAGGCTGATGAGATACTAAGTCATGATAGTCAATAGTAACTTCTAATTGACATCTTGAAACCTTGGATGTTGAAGGAACCATAGAATATGTACCCTTTGGTAATGTAATCCAACTCATACCTGTGATTTTACAATCAATCATCAATCTTAATAAATATTGAATGTTATCATAAGTTGTTGCGCCACCACTAAACATTCCATTCCAAGACACCATACCTTTCTCAAAACCTGATCTTATCTTGGGTATATCTTTAGCATTAACACCAACAATTTTTAAGAAACAAACTTTTTGGTTACCATTAAATCCCCAAATTGATTCTTTAAATGATAACTCAACACTATGAACACCCTCGAAACTTTGCTGCAAATAATTTGTGAATTGTGGAATATGTTCTTTTCTAAAATCTGTTGGAGCTGGAACATAAAAATAATGTAAGAATCCAGTAACATTACACACGACTGAATAACCTTCATTTGTAACACCAAAAAACCTTACCGCTGATGAACCTTCCGTCAATGATTCTTCAGCATCTAATTGTTGGAAAGTAATATCATTTTTTTCATGAGACCAATCTGTTGGTAATGATGGTCTTTCCCAAATTTGATCCTCAGCAGTTAAATTCTTAATACTGATATCATTACTCATTGAAAGCAACTCTTTTTCAAATTTGGATGGTTCAACTTGTGCCATAGCATTCTTAGTTTTGAATTCTTGAGACTGATGTAAATGTTCCTCTTCAGTAGTAGTTTGTAATGATACTGGTAACGAATGAGCTTCTTTATTTAAGTCTTCCTTAGTACCATCTGGAGTCGGATCACCAGCAACTTTTGGCTTCTTTGCCGCTGGATCAACTATGTCCACGCTGACTAGTTCTCTCTTGCTATTGGAAGACATCGTGATAATACCAATCCGCTTGAATGGAGAGTTAGGATCACTTCAGTTAAGAATTTGAAATTAGTGAGATTCTATTTGTAAATGCATTTTGATTATACTGAAAATACGCGTCTGATTTCAAAATTTATTTGCGATGCGACTTAATTTCGCGAAAACGCGACTCTGCTGACTCAGCAAAAAAAGTTTCCGCGAATTTTTACTCATGTGACTAGCCATGTGACTCGATTTTTTTTGGTATAAACTTTTGATGAGGTTTGTTTCGATCTCAAAACAGTTGTAAAGATTGGGCTTTCTAATAGAGATTCGAATAGGTATAGCGAATGGCTTGAACTAGACTGGACCTTTTTTTTGTTGTTTGGTGTTTCAAGAGGTTGTAAAGGAATCGGCATCGCTCCCAGATCATCGTCAAGACAGAAGCTTTTTGAAGATGAGATAAATGTCATTTGAATTAGCATCTGGAGCCCCATATGAAGTACCATTTAGGAATTATTCATGTCATCATAGAGTATAAACTAGGATCTCTTACAAGGACAGCTTTCATCAATATGGTCTCTACAACTCTACTCAAATATTGATAACATTGATTTAAGTATTATTCACAAATATCGAGGAGCTTCACAGTTAGTGATTTTACTTTTAGATGATCCCACTACTATTAGCTACAAACTTCTTGGTAAAGGGCTTATCATATATTGTAGCAATTTCCAATTGGTCGAGAGAAAGCCTAGGTATTTCAATACTTCATTCCTGAACTTAAAATGCTGAGACTATTCCATGGTGAAAAAATACACGTGGGTATCTCAACCATGAATTTCACCGGTTAACAACAAAATAGTCTGCTCATCAAGTGGCTTCTCTGCATCAATGTCCTGTATGTTTCTCAAATTTACGCTTTACTCACTTGGATTCCAAAATTCAGGGTCTTGTTGAGTGTCCGTCAATTTTCCTGTTTTTGTGCCACGAATATTTTGGTGTGAATTTTTTTCAAGGTGCTTTGTCGGGCGCAATGAGACATAAAGTAAAGAATTGGAATTCAGAAAGGACATTTTGGAAAGTCGGACACTGATAGTAAATGTCAAAGGTTTCGTTGTTCTTGTGTTGGATCTTTAATCATGCTCATTGTGGAAAATTATAACTTACTGTGGAAGTTAATTATGTTACTCGATTCTCAGTTGATTTGAATTAAACTCTGTACCAAGATCTAAGGTTTTTAGATGGTTTTGATAAAATTTCATGTCATCAACACACATAAACGGGTTGAACGTTTTTAAACTCCACTCATTTAAGTATTTTGATGTCCGCTTGTCTCTCTTAGGTTAATACCTAAGAAAGTGGGAAACCCGCAGTGCCCTAGTATCTTCTTATTTGATGCTGTATTTGGAATAACTTGAGCAGATGCTAAAGATAATGATGAAAATGGTAATAACGGTCGATAACTAATGAATATGCAACATAAAGAGGAAACATGGTGCCTTGGCATGTTTTTCTTGTTTCATTCGTTCTTCTGTATCTTTGAAAAAGCGTGTGAACTAAAAGGAAGAAAAGAATTGTCTTGGGCTAGTTTGGTGAAGAAATAATGGGTGCTATTCTGGTCGAGAGCTTTCAGGTATATAATATGAGATAGCTCCCCCAATTAGCGGCCATGTAATCATTACGTTGATTCATTCTATATTTCACTATAAATAATATGGCTGAGCTGAAAAATATCTTGTCACAAGATAATACTGAATTCCAAAAGACGATGCCATTAAACCAAATGACATCGACTTCGATTGAAAAATCAACAATCAATTCCTCAAATTCATCATCTGATATACCAAAAGATGTCGAAAGCTTGAACAAGGAAGTTTATAAAAAATCATGGTCCAAAAAACTTCTCATCATCGCTTATGCTTGTTTAATCTTTACAGCATTTGTGGAAAATTTCGCAGCTGATTCTACAAAAGGTTTAGATTCTTATGCTACTTCAAACTTCAATGCACATTCTTTAATCGCTACATCGGCTGTCGTTTACAAAATTAGTGCTATCTGTGCATATCCCATCTTAGCCAAATTAGCAGATTTACTGGGTCGTGGTGAAGGTTTCGGCCTTGCAATCTTATTATATACAGTTGCATTTATCTTATATTCAGCTTGTCAAAATGTTGAAACTTTTATCGTTGCTGAGATTTTTTATGCTATTGGTAGAAATGGTTATAGAGTTTATCAACAAATCTTCATTGCAGATACAACTTCTTTGATTAATAGAGGTATTTGGTCACAAATTCCAGGTGCTTTAACTTCTGTTCCTTCATTATATGCCGGTACTGAAATTATGGATGCATTTTTAGAGCATTCAACATGGAGATGGGGTTATGGTTGTTTTGCTATTATTATTGGAGTTTCCATGATTCCATTAACTATGATTATGACAGTTTTGGATAAAAGAGCCAAAAAAATGGGACAAAGAAAAGAGGTAAAGATTCTACAAAGCTTACCACAAGATGTTTCATGGTTCAAAAAAGCATATCATTTATTATTTGTTGAACTCGATATCATTGGTGGGATCTTATTAGTTTTTGGATTTGCATTGTTCTTTGTCCCATTCACATTAACTGGTAAAGGATCTTCATATAGATGGCATGAAGGCAGATTAATTGCAATGGTGATCCTTGGTTTTGTTATTTTTTGGACATTTGTTGCATGGAACTCATTATACAAACATAAACCGATTCCAAATAGAAAACCATTTGTTCCCCCACAATCATTAAGTAACAAGAGTGTGTTTTTGATCTTATTAATGGTTTCATGTCATTTATGTGCCAATTCATCATTTGCAACCTATTTTTCAACAACGTTACAAGTTGGTGGTTATTATACAGCAGGTGAAGCTACAAGAATTGATAACTCGAAAAAAGCTACAACTGATATTGCATCAGTTATATGTGGTTTATTAATGAAATATACCAAAAGATCTAAATTATACATTTATATTGGAGTTCCCTTTTTAATTTTGGGTCATGGATTATTAGTTTTCTTTATGGATAGAAATGGTGTAATGGAAAAAACTATATTGCTTTATGTTATGGAAATTTTTATTGGGTTAGGTAGAGCATTTTATCAATGTGCAACACAAGTTACAATTCAAGCAATTGCAGGTGTTGACGGTATTGCCATGTCTACAGCTTTTTTCATGGCATTCAATTCAGTTGGTTCATTAATTGGTAGTGCAATTGCTGGTGGGATTTGGAATTCAGTACTGTTGAATAAATTGGAATCACATTTACCAGAGGGAAGTAAATCACAAGCTACCAAAATCTATAAATCAATCAAAGTTGCAAAAAGTTTTAAAAAAGGTACAGTGGAAAGAATTGCAATTAGTAAGGCATATAGGGAAACTATTCAGGTAATTGGCTGGGTTGGTCTTGGTATAATGGCACCAATGCTGATTATGATGTTCTTCATCCAAGAAGTTAAATTGACTGATAAGAGAGATATTTACGAAACTGATCAAGATGTTAAAGATGTTGTTATTTCAATTGATGATAAAAAAACTGAAAACAGATATTAAGTAGCGATACATTGTATATGAATTAGTTAATAATTAGTAAATCTTTTATCGTTTATTGAATGAATGGAATACGTGTTGGGGTAACTTTTCTATAATCTTCATACTCGGTACCAAAGAATTTAAGTAAAAATTTTTCTTCAAATCCAATTCTATTCTTGAAGAAAACCCATAAAATAACAACAAATCCAATAAATGAAATAGGATTAACTAATAATAATTGAGTTCCAATAGCCCACCAAAAGAATCCAGCATAACTTGGATGTCTAAAAATACTGTAAATCCCTGTTGTAACTAATTCATGATCTTTATTCTTATTGATTTGAATTAAATGATTAAATGATTTCCCTGCTGTAATCATTGCCCAACTTCTTAGTACTTGACCAAATATTATGAGAAGGAAACCAAAGATTTTAATTGTTAAGAATGAATTCTTAAAATTAGGCCAAAATAAATATCCCAAGGCAGATTCAATTATTGCAACAGTATGAGCCAGAGTATAAGTAGATCCATTATTTATAATGAAGGATTGTTTATGAACTCTTGTTGGATTATATTTTGCAGTGATGTAAAATTCCAAGAAATGGAAAGTTGATAATGTCATTAGATAAATTGCAGGTGGTTTATATGGACTGAAAATTATTGTAGCTAATGAAAACCCAAATAGTAAACCTAAATTAGCAGCTGTAACTGCGATTTCATCTAATGGATTTTTAGTAATATCTGGTAATAGGGCTGGGTTGACAGGTGTAGAGACTGGACCATCTGATTCTGATTCGTAAGAGTCTGATTCTGATGATTGTGATGATTTTATTGGATTTGTAGTTGATGTTGGTGTTGAGGCTTTTGATGATGTTTTCAAATCCTCGAATGATGATTTCTTTTCATTCTTAGAGGTTGATGTCTTGATTGAAGTTTGATCAGATGAATTGATTGAGCTAGATGTTGTGTTCGATGGTGATGGTGAAGAATTTGATTTAGCCATATTGGTAGACTTCTTTTTCATTGATAACTTTCTGAACAAACTCATTGTGAAGTTAAAGAAACAAATCTTCTTATATTAGATTCACTTTGGAATGGAATGGAATCACCTAATTATATAACAAAATGGAATGGTTTGAGACTGGAGGAGCTATTGGTTTCAAAAGATCACTGTACACGAACCTCATTTGAAGACTCAGCTAGGGTTGATCTTCTGGTTCAATGACAGGTTTGATGAAATTATTTTGACCGTTTTGAGCTTAAACAATTGGAAATGGATCTGGCAGAATGCATTCGCGAAAATGATATTTTATTCAGTGAAGCAGATTTGAGAGATCAATTTAACCAGAAAAGACATAATATATGTATATATATATAGTGAAAGCCTCTTGATTAAGCTTTTAGCAACTGATATTTCTCCTTTCGTCATTCACTTAGAGATGTTTGAAGATCTCATGGGCACAATAAGACTAATTATCATTTTGCTAAGAAGCACTGATGAGTTGAGATTTTTTCACTGTCAACCACAAACTAGAACCTACGTGTGGAAGTAGCTGAACCTAATTTGCATGTCATCTTATTAACTTGATGCCATTTTTCAACCTCATGGCATCTCAAAGATTCCAACCATATTATTTCCCCATACATTGTGTAATATTTGCATTCTGATACCAAAGAAAGCAGAACCGACCAGTCCAGTCACCTGACCCTTCTCCTCGGAAATATAACAAACCCATCAGAAATCAGATTAAAAGCATAAACTTTACGAGATGTGAAGAACCAAGAAAAGGTAGATAAGGTAACTGATTTAGGTGGTTGAACTGAATATCATCGGATACAGTAGTGTTAAATGGAACTACGATAAACATTAAACGATTTTTAAGGGGCCCACGAGTCTATCTAGGCTTATTCCTCGATAATGGTGAATTACTCAATCCAATTTACTAATTAATGAATAAATGCACTTTTGATCAATTCTTGATGGATTTTCTTTGGTTGAAACCAAGCTTATTCCTCTTATTCCTTCACTGCGCCTTCTCTTTCGTTATTTACTATCGTCAGTTCCCTTCGCTCAATCTCATAAGGAGAGAATTACTTCAATTCTCGATGTAGAATCTTGTATATACCCTGTAAATATTCCCCTATCTAAATGATCAAATCTTGGTAAAGGCTGAGTTTATAGACGAACAAAACCAGCTGGGAACCCGGTTCAACGCTGATTCACAAATACATAATAACCTCATGTGCTTCCACCCTATTTCAATCACATCCATACAAATCACCCATTGACTCCCAAAAAAGCACAAATTGTCTCGAAGTTCTCACAAAATTCAAAGAATATTTATTTTATCTTTAGTTTAATTTTGTGTGTGCGGATTTCAAAGTTTTTTAGCACATCAAAAAAGGGCAATCCAATAATAAACAGAACCACCTTTGATACCACACATCAACACAACCACAACCACACCCACACTCACACACTCACACGCTTCATCAATAGCCTCAAAGAGACCCATTGATCAACACACCATGGGGAAAGCTGCGTCGAAGCTATCCAAAGATGAACTAGCATCGCTCAAGAAATCAACATATTTCGATAGAAGAGAATTACAACAATGGTATAAAGGTTTCCTACGTGATTGTCCATCAGGTCAATTAACAAAACCTGAATTTATCAAAATTTATAAACAATTTTTCCCATTTGGTGATCCTACAGACTTTAGTAATTATGTTTTCAATGTTTTCGATAATGATAAAAATGGTACAATTGATTTTAAAGAATTTATATGTGCCTTAAGTATTACAAGTCGAGGTTCACTTGAGGAAAAATTAGTATGGGCTTTCCAATTATATGATTTAAATGATGATGGTAAAATAAGTTATGATGAAATGTTGGCTATTGTTAGTTCAATATATAAAATGATTGGTAGTATGGTTCAATTAAATGAAGATGAAGCAACTCCTGAATTAAGAGTTCAAAAGATTTTCAATTTGATGGATAAAGATCAAAATGGAGAAATTAGTTTAGATGAATTTAGAGAAGGTAGTAAGATAGATCCAAGTATCGTGAGTGCTTTGAATCTTTATGATGGATTGGTGTGAATTCACAGAAGTTTGAATTTCTCATGACCAACATATCAATTCCAATCATTTAAATGAATGATTTAAATACTTCCATCTTCAAGAAAAAAAATAATAAAAAAAAAATAAAATAAAAAAAACAATCACCTTCCTTGTTCATCTTTTTTAATTACTTTCTTGTTTAATTCGCCTTTTTAATATTATGTATTCAACTTTTCTTTTACATATATACAAGTAGAAGAAATCTCCTTAAACTCTTTCTGCAGTCCATATAGCACCTTTACATGTTACCTTGATGGCCTCAGTTAATAACCAGTATGGTACAGCTTTTTCTGCATCATTTTCCACTGCAGTATCTAAATGTTCTAATTCATCATCACGAAATTCACTTATAGTTTTCTTCAATTGAGATAATTCTTCACTTTCCACACCAGTTACTAATTCACCTGTAGCTAAATCTTTGGCATCAATATCAAATTTATTCATTAAAACTCTTAATTGATCATTATAATGTCCTCCAATAACAGTTTCCACTGCAACAGTACATGCCATTGCTGCTTCTTTCCCTAATAAAGCAGTACCAACACCCATACCGAAAGCACCTAATTTCCAAAATGGTGTAAATAATGATGGTCGTACCCTTCTTTCAACTTGCAAATTATTGAAAGTATTATGATGATGAATCTCTTGTTCCCACATATGTTTTAATAACTTTTTTAATTCTGGTCTTGTATGTTGTAATACAAAATATTGTCCTGCATAAATATAATTTGCACCTAATTCACCTGCTTGATCAACTCTTATAACACGATCTAAGAAAGCTTTTTGTGCATCTGATAATTTATTATATTCATATTGTTTAACTGGTTCTTTTGATGATGATGGTGGTGGTGGAGTTGATTTTGGAACAGATTCTTTTTTAACTTGAGCTCTTAATTGAGAAAGTGTTGAGAATTTACAATGCTTTGGAAGCGTTTTAACTATTGGCATGACGAAATTGTCTTTATGATCAATGAAATGGGAATAAGATTGAATGATAAGGATTAAATCACTTTTTATATCAATTAAAAATCTCTCTAATTACACCTTCAAACTTTGATATCGTTTGATTTTTTGGGAAATCTTGCTCCGTCTCGTGTATATATGAAAAAACCCGACAAGTGGTTACGAAGCACCGAGTCTTTTTTACAAACGATCAAAGAAAAGTTTCAACCATTGTATTAACCTAAAGCTAATCATAAACACATACCCAAAGCCAAACTTATCATATCTCATTATCTTCGATCACATATCAGATGGTCATTGACTTAACATATTTTGTAAAAAACTTGTTGATGAGTCAGTATTTTTGAAAATGTCAATCATTTTAACACCAATATCAAATGGTAATTCTTGAGTATCTCTTGAATTTGTTACTGGTTTAATTTCAGAATTAATTGATATTTTCAATTGTCTTAGATAATTGTTATTGATATCTTTGATGATTAACCATTGAATCTTGAAAATACCTTTCCATCTTGAATTATCTGACCAAATTTTTTTATTTCCCTGAGCATTTGGATTCTTATTTAATTTTGATTTCATTTCTGCAATACCACAAAATTTGCCAGATCCGTTAACTGAAAAAATTAGAAAAATTCTTTCTGATGTGGAGGATCTTGAGTTGAAAGCCTTTGATAATCTGTTATTCCCTAGTTCAGTTGAAGACCATACTTTATGAACAAATGAAGAAATCACATCATCTTCATTGAATGATTTGATAACAAAGAATCTAGATCCCTTTGGAACGGAGATAACTGATGAAGATAAGACCAATGGATCAATATTGTCAGACCGTTGATAACGTTGTTGGTGATGGTGATGACGATTATGATGATTTTGATGAGATTGTCTTTGATACTCTTCTTGATATCGTTCTTGTTCCTTTTGATGTTCCAATAATTGATAGAATTGATGATAGTTTTGATTTGCAGAATGGAAATTTGATTTGATTAAATTGAGACTTGAGTTGAATTCCAATATGAATGATCTTTCAATAGTAGTTGAAGTATCTTCATCGCTTGCTTGAATGGACTCCATGGACTCCATGGACTCGTCAGCGTCAGTTGTGTCTTCATAAGATTGTTTGGATATTTCAGCGTCTATCAGCCTCATCATTTCGTACAACTCATCATCATTGTTCTCTTTGTTCTCTTGTTTAACAGATGACTGCTCGATTTGCACAACACCATGATCACCAGCACCATTACTCTGCTCAAACCCTTCAAACTGCTCAAAGTTACCAAAGTATGCCATCTTGCCTTTCAATTGCCACTTGGTGAAGGAGAAAAATTGTGTTGAAAGTTGGGAAATCCCATTGTTTAAATACCTTTAAATTTAGCCGCTGACACTTTGTTAGATTCGCGGATATTTTGAGCTATAAAGGATGGAGATTTGATTGAAAACTTGAGAAAACAAAAACCTAGAAGCTATAAAAGGCATCGTATGCTTTCTTGCTTGCTACTGTCTACGGTAATCATCTTGCCACCATCGATATTTTAATAAGATTAAACAAATCAAGTCTATAAAAAGAAAATTTATGGAGGAATTCAGAAATCATAATCCTCACTTATCAAACCCAAGAGTCTATTCAAACTCTACTGAGGGAAAGATCCAAATGAATGAACCCATCTGGAATACAAACATCAAGATATTCTTGAACATTGTTATAATCATTAGGGTTACCACATTTATACGGAGAAGTTGCAACTAATCCACGTACACCAGATCCTGGTGTCAAGAATCCTAATCCTGAAGCACCTCCAAAAGTTTCTGGAATTCCAAAGCTTCCAAAATCTAAATTAGCATTACCTTGGTACTCGTTATCATAATTATTAGATATTCTTTTCTTGAATTCTTTAATTTTGAATGAACATTCTTCATCAAATTTTTGATAATCTTCGTATGAATCAGCATCTTTACAATTTGAATGCAATGCAAATCTATACATATTCTTATCGGTGAATTCTTTTGGTATAGATTCTTTAACAACTTCAACATCAACTTCACAATCCTCTTCCCATTCAGAAATATCAGTATATGATGATGCATCATGATCACATTTACTATTAACTTTAAATTTCAAATCAGAATACATCTTTTTTGGAACATTTGAATTCAACTTCAAAATTTTAGCATTACAATTTTCATTTAATTTTTGGAAACTTGAATATTCTTTTGAATCTTGACATAATGAATACAACTCATAACGATGAGTTCTACCTGGAATCACATTACCAATTTTATCTCTCAATCCACCATTGATTTCAACTTCAACGTTATTAGCATCATCAGCACCAACAGGGTCTTGAGAAGTCTGATTACCTTGTTCGTAGTTGACACCTTGCGCTAATGCGCTAATAGCTAAAGCGCAAATGACTATAGCCCTTCTAGTTAAACAAACCATTTGTATAATATTTCAAAGAGTTTGTAATACAGTGGATAAACTGGAGAGAAAAACTAGTGAAGGAACAAGGAAATGATTGCATTGCACTTCATGGTATTTATATAAAATTTAACTTCCCTCATCAAAAAGATTAGGCCTCATCAACTTCTCATTGTCTAATAGTCCGTGTACGCCAAATGGCTCGAAACGATGAGTTGTTAATGATAATTTCCACCATTGTAGCGAAATTTTCTTATGAACATAGTGAAAACTTCAAAAACAAGCCGCATTCCTAA
>JAKTWW010000287.1:0-15522 GCA_030582255.1 Hansenula subpelliculosa
TAAAATCATGATTAAAATTTTCTTGATCATCATCTTGATGAGTTGAAGTTGAAAATCTTTCAAGATCAGAATCTAATGTACTTGTCTTACAAGATGTGTTTTTATTATTTGGATCCATAATTGATAAATTAAATCACAGTAAATAATCAACTATATTTTCTTGAAAATATTATTTTATATCCAAATAATGATGATTATATGATTTTATATTATTGGAAAAGAAAGAAAACTTTTCCATTCTCCACTATCCATTGTGATATTTCATCTCTAATTTGTCACAATCACGAAATTACGGAAAAAAAAAGCCACAGTTTTTCATACCATTTAGTAAAATTAGTGGGAACCGTTGAATGAGATGTTAATAATGGTGTAAGGCTGAAAACCCTGAGATGAATTGAGATGATGAGCGAATATTAATCGAATACTCATAATCGACAAAACATCAGTTTCATGTAGACTTCATATCTTTCCAAAACTCAATGATTGTTCATATTTCTGATATCGTCAAAATCATTTCAAGAAAAAACCCCAAAAAATTAAAAAAAAAAAAAAAAACAAGAACCCTAATATCGTTAAACTCCCGTGATTTTTTACAAATTCTCATCACAATCTTTGCTGTGTGTTTTTTTTCGAGCCGTTCAAAATTTTTCATTGTATTGAAAAAATTGTGACAAACGGCGAAAAAAAGAAAAATAATGGACAGGACACGATAAAAGTTTTAGTGTTGTCTGTCACGTGGTGATTGGAATATATTGATACAAGAGTTTGATTTATAGAGAAGAGTGGGTATCGAGTAGGTTGTAAAGGACATTACTTGGTGGTTATTATAGATAGAATGCGTTTGTTGTAGTTTTAGTTGGATTTTGTGGATAATTTTGATTTTTATAATAGATTATTTAACGTATATTAGAATTATAATTTTAACAACGCATATTGATAAACTTGGGAAATTGATCGATTTTCAGTGCTATCAAAACTAATTAATATATCATATTATTTCTGACGATGCTCATATTTGATTAGACATGCTTGATTTTTTATGATTGAATACCACCCATGCTCTCTACAGATCGATTGAAATTCCCATCAACTAATCAAGATATCTCATTTCTGATAATTTATTTCCAACTTCCACAATTTCCACAATCTCCGCCAAAGTCCGTGCACACAATATTTGTTTAAACGAAAACCTCCACCTGAGACTTTAAACATGAGAAATTTACTATACTATTGTTTTTAGAAAAAATTTTGAAATAATACCCTGGTGTTGATAAGGAGATTTACAAACCATTAATTTTGGAGAAAAGTTACAATAAGGAAAATTGTCGCAATCTTGTACATTTCATGGTGTGGTTTGTTTTTGTTGGAAAATTATCGCTCGTTTTTTCAAGTGGTTGATATCAGTGTGTATACTGATTACAATGTGACTAGTGGCTATGTACATCTATCGTGTATATTGAATGTTGATCTATCTTTATGATGGAAAAAGCTCATTTTTAATTATTTGAGTCACTGCCTAGAAACTTCACCAATCTTTCGACGATTTATTCATCTTTGAAGAAATGGTTGAAATTATTAAAACAAGGATACTATACTCAACATTCTCAAGTAAAGTACTCCACTCGTAAGGTCGACTATATACTCAAATGTTAAGTCACTTGAGATCGGTTATTTCACAATAACGAGAAACATCTTTGTTTTCAACAATTCTTTATAGCTTATTACTCAAACTGTTGAATATTAAATTATCACCTTTATAGATAAATTCGAAACCATGATTCTTCAGTCAAACGGACAGTAAAAATATGGCGAGCTTATAAGTGAGACAATTTGCTTGTCAAATATGAGAGTTCAAAAATCTGGGGATCCATTGTATAAAGATGGGATTTACCCTGAAGATCTCAACTTTGAGTACTTTTGTACGAGCATAAAAAGAGAAGACAGTTGATTCAAATTTCTCAACTCAAGTTGATTCACTCAAATTATTAAGAATATAAAAAGGATGAAAGTAGTTAAAGTTCCACACTTACTGGAACTTATTTTTCTGTTTCAAATGTTTGAATCAATTTTCAAATCATAAAAATCACCTTCATCATCATCATCATCAAAATCATAATCATCATAATGATACAATCTAGACCTAGTGATGTCTCTATTCAGAATAATCCTCCAAGTTTTACATTCGGTCCAATAGATCCCCGTAAGGGAAGTCCATTTTATGTACCATATCCCCCAATAAGTGGCACAAGATTTTCCATGACTAATAAAAGTGTAAAAGGTCCATTATTTGAACCAAGTTGGGTTATTGATAATTTATTGGATTTTCAAGAACATGTAATTTATAGTTGTCAAGGATATTTTTATGATTTATCAAAATCTCGTAAAGTACCTGCTGGTGAAATTTTTTATTGCAGAACTTTTGATTGTGATACCAAATATTCATTGACAAAAATTTTGAAGAGAATCCAAAGACAAAGAAAAAATAATGTTCCCTTAGGTGACAAACATTATAACAAGACTTTTGAATCATTGGAAAAGCAAAAGATGTTTTTAGCTATTCATCCAGCAAATGAAGATATGAAGGAGATTGATGTTGAATCTTTAGTTTTACATTTCATTGCAAATCAAATTAATCCATCATATTGTTCATATAAATTACCAGAAAAGAAGGTGACAATTGCAGATTGCAAATTACAGCATAATATAGTTACCATAATTAAAGAATTTAATGTTGATTTACCTGGTATATTAACACTAATGAATGACTCCAAATTATTACCTCCTAATAGGATGGTTTCTTTCAAAACAACTACTTTTATGACTGAAGATGAATACAATTCAAATGATAACATAGTTCAATCAGATTCCGAAGCTGAATATCCAATCAGAATCAAATCAGAAAGGTTGATCAAACAGGAAAATGATGATACTACTAGTACTCATGGTTCTGAATCTGATTTTTATGAAGTTCAGCCTTTTGAAGAAAAAAAAGAGGAGAAATAACTACATAAAGTAATAAATGAAGTGAATATTAGACCACAGCTGACTAAATTTTGTTTATTTCATCCTCTTTATAAATTACTTTCAACAAGTTCCCATTCAATATTACCCAATTTTATCGATTTTTCTCCGACTTTAATATCAACAGGTATGGTATCAATATCATCTCCATAATCTAATACAGGTGACCATTTTTTTTCGGAACCTAGATAATACCTCTTTGCTGAATATTTACCGTTTGATTTGTTTAAAATTGCACCTTGTAGGAAATTACCTAATCTAACAACTGATCCGAAGTAACCTTCAGTTTTCACTTTTAACACCACACAAGGAACCCCTTTTGTACCTTCAGGACCTTCTCTTACATATTCATCAGGTGTAGATTTCAAAGGGTCAATACTTCTCCAAACTTCACGATATGGTTGTACTTTCTTTGTTTCTGGATTCATCATCTCACCAATCTCTTCTCGATCTTGACCTAAATCACGGAATTCTCCTGAATCATAATCACCACCAAAACAACCGGGAACATTTGTATTTATTTCATGTTGAAATTCAATCTTGTTTGTATTTGGGATTGAATATTCTTTCCCCGTGAGGATCCAATCAATTGGTGAGTCTTTTGTTAATGATTTGGTTTTTAAGATTCTAATATCAACGAAATGATCATTGTTTGAAACAAGCACTAAAGTGTCTGTATTTTCATAAGATGGGCCTGGTGGCCATTGGAGTAAAAGTCTTGTGGATGCGACAGCCATATTCGATTATTGAGTTGAAATTGATTAGTTGTAATGTATCATGGATGCTGTTGCAAATGGGAGTGTTATACTTTTTTGACGTTTTTTTTCATAATTGGTATAATTCCCCGGGGAAGTCAACTATAAGCCGTGATTTGATTTATATAAACTAAATGATGATATTGTAATATGAAGGAGATATGGTTGTTTAATGATCTATCATTCTACATATTACAATCTTGACCTATTTTAATGAAGCCATTCACCAACCTTTTGGCCAACATATAATCAACTATCTATACCAGTTTCCCATAGTTAAGAGCCCGGTGTTTGGATGACAGCTACGCGTTTTCGAAATTCATGATAAGCTTTAACGAATTCGAGGCTTGAAGCATTCCAGGATATAAAGATCTCTAAACATCAAGCTTTGGGATCACTTCAAAACTGAACCATTCCCACTGGAGAACTACTGAAGACATCATCAGAGAGATATTCATAGTCATGCCCAAAGACACAGAGCACGAACCAGTCGCATACGAATCATTGGGACATTATGAAAGTCAAGAACATTTAAATTCAGCTCATAGAATAATATCAAATTCTCCATCAGATAACACAGTTATTTTCAGCTTTTATAATGATAGATTTCAAATATCACTTTCACAATTACGTTATTTCACTTTCTTAACAATCGGTATTTCTTTATTATGGCCTTGGAATTGTTTCTTATCCGCTTCTGTTTACTTTATCAAAAAGTTTGGAACTGGGTCTGGATTGAGTAATAATTATTCATCCACTATGATGACTGTGTCTACATTGACCAGTTTCATATTGAATAGTTATTTATCTACAAAGCAGTTTGCTAATTTTGTCAAGAGAATAGAGATTGGAAGTTTAGCCAATTTTTCCATTTTTTTGTTATTATCATTAATTGAATTATTTTTCCCAAGTTTACATAATGCTGGTTATTATGTGTTCATTATGGGATTGATTTTATTAAGTTCAATGGGTACTTGTTATCAACAAAATGGGTGTATGGCTATTGTCAATGTTATGGGTCCAATTTATGCACAGGCTGTTATGGTTGGACAAGCCATAGCAGGGGTTTTACCATCTATTGCCTTATTTGGATTGAACTTGTTGTACCCAGGCGATGCTAATGAAAGCTCAACAAGTATTGTTATTTATTTTTTTGCAACATCGATCATTACATTAACTTCGGTCATATTGTTGATGATTACAAATAGATATAAAGATGATATTCCTCAAGACATTGAACACGAAACCCCACTTGCAGAAACTGAATATGTTCCTTTCAAAGTGCTATTTCGCAAGCTCAAATACATTGTCCTATCAATCTTTACAGTTTTTGTCATCACTTTGGTTTTCCCAGTCTTTGCATCAAATATTACATCAGTCAATCAAGGTAATGGTAAAATAATCACATCAGATCCTATTTATATACCATTCATCTTTTTAATGTGGAACTTAGGAGATCTGGCTGGTCGCTTAGCATGTGGGTATTCACAAGTTGTCATTTCATCAGATCGCAAGCTCTTTCTCTATTCTATCTTGAGATTTGCAATTGTTCCATTTTTTTTCTTATGTAATATATCCAAGAGACAAGGTGAACCAACAATCAATTCAGACTTGTTCTACATATTGTTACAATTCATTTTTGGATTCACTAATGGTCATTGTTTAAGTTGTTGTTTCATGAATGTTGGTCATTATGTTGAAGATGAACAAAAAGAAGCAGCTGGTGGGTTCACCACTATTTTCCTCAGTCTTGGGTTAGCCGCTGGTAGTATTTTCAGCTACTTATTTGTCACTATCATTAGCTGAGCAATAATAGACCAGCATCCCGTGCCACAATGCATAATCTAAACACTTAAACCTGGTTGTAACCTATAAATTGTAGTGCTCTCAGTATTTCTCTAGTACTTAATATCAACCCGCTATCTTTTGACAGTCCGTGATGATTTTCGCACCAAAAAATGTTTAGAACAATTTGATCGCGCTGTAAATAAACAGCCTAGAGCTTTAACACAACTGAACAAAACCAATACCCGAAGGTTTGATCTGGATCTGAGCTTATAAGTGACGGCGTCCATTAGGAGCAGTCGTTATTTACCTTGTACATACAATCATAGTTGAAATGGCCAGACCAGGGAAAGGCAAAAGAAAGAGCGGTGGCTTTCAACCAGTAAATGGACTAGGGTATGTATCTCATCAAATGAGCTATACGCTTTCATGCAAATTTTCCAAGATTGACTTATACTAATGCCTTATTTTCCATATAGGTTCAAAAAACAACGGACTTCAACTCCTACAAAACCAATGAATCTTCCATCCAAATCCACAGATATTCAATCAGATGCTGGTCTTCTATTAGGTCCACCCAAAAGAGTCAATAGACCGTACGTTTATGAAAGGTCTTTGAACTCAAAGTCAGGATTTGGTAGTGATAAGTTCAAAAAGGCAAATGAAGATGATGTTGATCCAATTTATAAGATTGTCGCAACATCGAGGAACCTTCGCTCCCCACCAATAACACCCTCAGTTCCAAGTTCAGCTCCATTATTATCAGATGAAGAAAAAAATAATATCGAGATACAAAGAGAGATACCGTTAGATTTAGCTGAATACGATTCAGCTTTGAAAATTGATTATTTCAATACAATACGGTTTGGCCCTGGGAAAGTTGTTTGTGGTGATGCTGATTATATTGTTGAATCTCCTCATTTGAAGATAACTTTTAAGACTAATTTGTCTAGTATGAAAATAATGGATGGTCATGAAATTGTTACAGATATTGACTTGTTGGATATGGCTAAAAGCCTATATTTTGGAGATACAAAGCTATTCTTCATATTGGAAAAACCGGTTCAGATCAAAAACTATCATTCGAGTTATTTTTTGATTTATGTTGGTCAAAATTATGGGAAAAAATTAAAAGGTGCGTGGAAACAGTTGAAAGTCGTTCAAAATGAACCAGGTAGATTATACAAAGAGGTCAATCAACAAACGTTATACCGTGTTCTTCAAAATCAAGAATTGTCAAAATTAGCGCAAATGATTGGAGGTTCAAGTGACCCGAATTCTGCAAGACCTACATCTTCAGCATATTTTCCATCATCAGGAATACCCAAGTCTTCAATAGCGGCTACTCCATCGAAGGTAAGGGAAAGTTTGTTAAAGGGTAAAGATTTCAAATCTCTTCAGAAAAAACCTTCAAAAGTATCTGAAATTGGTAGAGCATCAAGAATTAATACACCTAAAAATACTTTGTCTTCACCCTCCACAGCATCAAAATTAAACTCTCCAGCACAAACTCCTGCAAATAAAGGTGCAGACTTGAAGGCTTTTTATTCACCAATTGGCTCAAGAGTTACTCGTTCTACAACGAAGACAACGACAACGCCTGATTCAGCTATGATCTTACTTGATGATCCAGATAATTCATTGACAAGAAATGGTCCTAAAAAAAAGAAGGAAATTTTCAAACCATCTTTGGTTTACAAGTTCAAAGATAATTCATCGTATAAGATTAGAAATATGGATTTCCAATGTCTTTATCGTGGTCAGTGGATTAATGATACATTGATTGATTTCTTTTTGAAATATTTTGCAGAAGAAGCTATTGATAAGGGAAGTATAGCTGAAGAAAGTATACATATTTTTACAACTTTTTTCTTTACCAAATTGAAGAGTACACCAAAATATTATGAAAATATTGAAAGATGGGTTTCCAAGATTGATTTTTCCAAAAAAAAATATGTTATCGTTCCAATTAATGAAAATTTACATTGGTATTGTTCAATAATTGTGGGGTTTGATAAGATTTTAGATATGAATGATAAAGAATCCAAATGTAAGATATATGTATTTGATTCCTTAAGGCAAGAACATACATCAATTTTAAAACCTTTGAGAACATTTTTGGTGAAGTATGCAAAGGATAAATTTGACATTGAAGTTGACCAATCAAGAATTGAATTGAAACCATCTTCCGTTCCAAAACAACCAAACTTCAACGATTGCGGTATCCATGTTATGTATAATGTTTCTAAATTCGTTGATGACCCACAGGAATGTCTAAATATTTGGGATTCAGAAAAAGAGATTTCAAGGGCTGCTTTATCCAATTTTTTCAAGAAGAAAGAAAGAGAAGATATGAGAGAAAAATTAAGAAAAATTTTGAAACAATTACAAGGGGAACAGGAACATCGTGTTGATGATTCAGATGTGGAAACTCCTGATAATGCCGAAGAGGAAGATGCTGATGATCTTGTTTATATTGATGCTGAAGAATTTCACGACCTGAAAAATAAGAACCAAAAACTGAAGGAAGGGTCAAGTGAAGGTGAACAAACACCAGCTTCTGGAAATGACCAAAAAGATGATGGAACGTTTACAAAAGATTTGAAAAATAACATTGGAGAAGTTGGTGAAGCTTTTAGAGATGAAGATGCCCAAGCAAAGATCGCACCCCAACAGGAGGATGAAAATGGGTCCAAACAAGATAAACAAGGTGACGACGCACAAATGGAAAATACTCAAGTGGATGGTTCACAAAAAGATGGTGCTAACCCATCTGCTAAAGATGATCTGGAGGAGAACCAGGAAAGATTCTTTTCATCTCAAGAAGAAAATTCACCCAAATATACTGACAGTGAAAAAAAGACAGAAGATTCAGAGGAATCAAAAAGTCAGAAATATTTCTCAACAAATGAAGAACTACCAGATGGCGAACCATTTGACAAACCTGAGAAAGAAAACTCCAAAGAGAAAGATTTTGGTAGTCAATCGGAGTATCCAGAGGTTAAATTTTCCAGTGATATTGTACAAATAGAACCTTTGTCCCAGAATATCAATTCATCCAATAAAGAGCCTCATGAAGAGGTCCCTGGAACTCAAGAATCTCAAGTTAATGATGAGGTAACAAAAGGTGAAGCGCCAAAGAAGGAAGCAGTTAGAAGTTCCCCCATAAATAGTCCAGAATTGAAAGAAGGAGGTGAATTGGAGGTAGACAAATCAGCTGTCAAGAAGAAATCGCCTGAAGCTCATGATATAAAAAAAGATAACAGCCCAGTTTCATCAGATACTGAAGAAGAAACACAATTAGAAAGTCGGGACCAGGCCAATAGTAAATCATCTGAGCCAGTATACCAAGGGTTGGAATTTAAAGAACCTGATGTTGAGAATAACACTGAAGCTTTGGAAAACCTTGAACCTGAATCAGAGGAGGTACATGAAGGCGAGGAAGACAAAAGCCAAGTGCATAGCGTTGAAAATTCGGACCGTCTTGAAATGGAGCAGGATAGTAAAGAAGACAGACAAACTGAAGACAAAAGTCAAGTGGTTCACATTATCGAAGATGATGACGAAAAACAGATCAAAGAAGATACGGACAATGATGTGAAGGAAGAGAAACCTGTTTTAATCGATGATGAAAGCGTGACAAACACACAAAAAGATGATGAAGATGATGCGATGGTAGGAGTTGAGACTTCTAATGTTGTTGAAAGTGTTGATGATGCTCAAGATGAAATCAATTTGCCTCGAAATCCTTCGGGTTATGGTACTGTTCGTTCAGAACCTGAAACAGCTGAAATTAAAACTCCAGAGAGACAAGGAAAAGACTCGAAGGCAGCATTTGAAGGAACGGTTCAATCATCCCCTTTATCACCAGTCTCGAGTGTTTCTGAAGGTGAATTTGACTTAAAAGTTTATGACACTGAAAGGATAATACCAAGAAATTCAGTTAGAAAAATATGGAAATTCAAAGCAAAACCCGAAGTTATGGATCTGACAGGTCCAGAGCGTCCAAACACAAGGAGATCAACTAGACTACAGCATAGAAAGGCTTCACCATCAGAAGAGAATCTTGTTGATATAGACCAAGTAGAATCTGGAACTGAAAAACCTGATGTCAAAGATAGAGAACCTAAAGAAGAAGAAGAACAAGATGATGATGTTGTGATTGAGACAAAACCATCTTCTATTTCAAGACGAAAAAGGGATACAGGCTCAAAAGGTAGCAGGTCTCATCAGCAGAATACAGAAAGACCGGTAGAAGAAGTTCGAAAAGAAGACGTTGAAGTTAATGAAGAAACTGCTAAACCCCTCAAGAGACCACTCGGTAGACAAAAAGATTTCAAACCAAAAGACTCCAAACCAAAAATCTCAGAAGTTCACGAAATAGATACTGATGGTGGTAATGACAAAGTCGTTGAAGTTCCCAGGGGAAGAGGTAGACCGAGATCCAATAACCAAGAAAGCATGAAAGGAAATGATATAGTCATTAAAGACAAACCCACTTCAAATCCAGAAAATAAAAGAAAGTACAGATCTAGAAAACATTGATTTTACCTAGATTGAAGATGGGAGTAATGGGATAGAATGAATATAATGATGATGAATGATTTGCATTGATTAAATAAAAAAAGTATTGTAGCTTCATAATGTCCTTGATCTGTATGGCGTTCTTTGTTATGCCCCGAACAAAAGCGAAGTCGGAATTCCAAAAAATCCATGATCAAAATCAAATTTCCCTTAATAATATTAAATTACTAACACAATTACAATAACTAAACTTCAAACACAAACATCAAACGAGAAAGGATCACTACTCGAAGATAGTTAATTAAATATTCATATAATATAACACACAATGTTTTTGACAAGAGTTGTACCAAGAGCGTCCAGGACCACATACAAAGCAGTACTCAAATCTCAATCGGCAGTAATATATCCATCCCGTTTGCTTCAAAAATACTCAACATCAAATAATGTATCCAGTGAAGTCAGTAACTCGAAAAGAACTCCAACATCACTTGGAAATACATCCAGAAGCTTCATCAATAATGAACAGAAGAGTCAACTTAATATCATAGATAAGAAGTATTCAGAAGATGGTAAATTATTAGTATTGGATATGACAGATCGTGCAGTAAACCGACTAAATCAAATATCGAAAGAAGAAAATAATCCAGACGTCGCACTAAGAGTCAGTGTGGAAAGTGGTGGATGTCATGGATTTCAATATAATTTAGCATTATCTGATTTATCTAAAAAAACTGAAGATGATTGTGTTTTCGAAAGAGAGAATGCCAAAATTATGATTGATGAAAGTTCACTAAGTCTTTTGAGAGAAAGCAGTATTGATTATACCAAGGAGTTAATTGGAAGTATGTTTAGAGTTATTGATAGTCCATATACTACAACAGGTTGCGGTTGTGGATCAAGTTTCGATATTGATTTTGAGAAACTTGAAGGTGGGAACAAATGATTTGAGAATAACACGGTGGTATTTATTGTTGTAGCATTTAATGACATATTCATATGATTGGTTTGATATGATAGCATGTGTAGAAATAACTGTATTATACAAATATTCGAAATCACAATTGCAACAGTTTTATTTCCCTATTCGGAAGTCGACTTAGTGCGAGCCGATGAGCTTTTTCGCGAAATTTATTCGATTAGTTTCTGGAAGATAACCAAAATTTATTTATTTAAACAACATTAAAGTCATCAATTTGACCCTTGATTTTCTCAGTTAGAGTTCCATTTAAGTAACAGTCAGTCATATTTTACAATTGGTCAATCATGGGTATCTATAGCAATTCAGAGAACGATAAAGACTACACCGAGTCACAAGTCGATAAAACAATCAATAACCGTTTTGCTTCACCAAAGGATATTGCTTTAGTTAATGATTTTTTGAACAATCCAGTTATTTCACCAATTGGAAGTTTATTTGATTTGAGTTCCATTTCTAATGTTTTCAATGGCTCAAAATTCCCTTTCAATGATGATGTTGGCGAATTGATTAATGGTATCACTAGAGGATTTGGTGGCGCTGATGAAAAATTAACTACTGGATTGAAAGCTTATCCAACTCCAAGTGTTAAATTATATCAAAAATGTGTCGATAAGGATGGCTTATCTGTATGGGATGATAAAGGTTGGTGGAGATGTTTATTCCCAAGATCAACATTAGATGGTGAACATGTCTTATCAAAAGAAGATGTGTTGGAAGATAAACCTAATAAGTTTGGGTTATTCTTTAGAGAATATACCGGATATTTGGATTGGAAATCTCAAATGAAGCAATTGATTAGACAGAAAGACGAAGAACAAAAATTAGCAAGATATAGAGATAATAATGATAGCATTTACAATGATTATCAAAAAGACCTATCATATGGAGACAATGCAGAAGATGTCATTAGCAGTAGTAAATCTGTTTATTTCAAGACTTTACCAAATGGAGATGGTGAAGAAATTACAGAAATCAGCAATGTTTATAAAGATGGAAAGTCTGAGAATAAGAAGTTCAAGAGATTAATTCCAAGAGAAGGTCCTGCTCAAATTGAAGATTTATCTGATGATAAGAGTGATAGTAAATTATCAACTTGGATCTGGGGAAATGAGAAAAAATGAGATGGTTTCTCATTGGATTGACTCTAAGACTTGTGTATAGTTTTGTTTGTGTTTTTTTTTGGGAGGATTATGTATATGATTAATGAATTTATGGATACTTGAAACGGCAGTAATTGTAGGAAATTGTTTTATACATTGATGCAAAAACTTAGCTATTGCGAAGAGCTGGAAAAGCAGATTATATCCAGTCTCTTCATGAGCTGACCAATTGCTCGTTGCTCATTCTCTTTTGTTACGAAATTAAATTTCGGATAGATCGTTTAAATCGTTTCTTTGTGGTTCTGAGCCGTGTACAGAACATGAAAGAAAAGTCTTGAAGAATTTCAGGCTAGATTGTTTGAACGCCCTCAAATCTTTTAAATTGATTTTTTTTTGAATCAATTCATAAACGCAGTCAATTCAACTATTAACTTAAAAGCCTTGAATATCCATTATTTCAAATGTTAAAAATTTCCCCAAAGACGCTAATCCATTTCGCTTAAAGCCTTGGAAGAGAAACACATTTCGAAAAAAAAAAAAAAAAAAAAACACACAACACAACAGATTATGAACCAGTACAAAAACCCATTGACTAAAACCATTCCAACTCCACAAGTCAGGTCCAAAATCTGTCCTTATATCACTCCATTGACTGCGATGCTCAAGTACATTATAAGGAAAACCAAGAGGATAGTACTTCTGCTCTTCACTTCATTCTTGATCTGGGGATTCTTAGCCACTTATCTCGAACAATCATCATTTGCGCTCAACGAGATCCCAAGTTCATTAATCAACAAGAAGATCCAATTGTTGATAGCACATCCAGATGATGAGGTGATGTTCTTTGCTCCTTCAATAATTGAATTGAGTAAGCCAAAGTATGGGAATGAAATTTCATTAACTTGTTATTCTACGGGGAATGATCAAGGTTTAGGAAAGATAAGGTCTGATGAATTAGCTAGAAGTTTAGAAATTTTGGGTCTAAAGAAGTTTGATATCATAAATGATGAATCTCAATTTAAGGATTCAATGGAATTGGAATGGGATGCTAAGGATATCGTTAAATATATCTCTGATGATACTGATGTGATTTTAACGTTTGATGACATTGGTATCTCGAATCATCCAAATCATAAATCATTATATAAAGGTGCTATAGAATCTTCAAAACCAGTATTTTCAATCAAATCATGGAACTTTGCTGAAAAATATTCATCTACATTATACACAAACATTCAAATCATTACACGACTATTCAATCGTGGTGCTCATCTCCTTATACATCACCTTAAACCATATGGGATTGAAACATATTTACCAACGAGGTTATTGGAAAAGCTAGATGGAAACTTACATGAGAATATACACATCTTTGCAGACTTACCTTCAACAATTCTGGGAGTTGCTGCAATGTCTAATGCTCATCAATCACAAATGGTATGGTTTAGATGGGGTTGGTTAAGTGTCAGCAAATATGGTAACTCAAATGAATTGATACAAGTTGTATAAAAATAACTACATTATCAGTTCATGATTACTCTTTGTTATGTTGTTGCTTTTTGTCTATTGATGTTTCTATATATTGCATATATCACCATAATGAATCCTCATCATCTTGTTCATCATATTCTTTTTGTAAATCTTCAAATCTTTTACGGTCTGCAGTACCTAATTTATATTCTTTTGCATAAATATCTCTCAAAGTTTTCAAATGTGTAGAATCCAGTGCAATTAATTCACTTAATTCAACTAGATCAAATTTCTCATCCATTGAAGTCTTGAATGCAACCTTACAACAGCTTCGATATTGATTTGTTAATAATTTTTCACATCTCTTTAATGATAAATTTTCAAAAGTTTTAGCAATGTGTTCCCTTGTTAGTTTCATATCTTTAATTAAACCTTGGAAATCATTTCCTTGAACTAATTGTAATCTTCTTCTTTCATATAAGGCAACATTAAAACTAACGTTACATTTCTCAACTAATGTCCAAATGGATTCAAAAATTTGAGAAGAAACTTCAGGTTGATCATTATTATTCAAATCAGTAAAAGTGATCATTAATTTCCAAAAATGATGAGCACGGGAAAGATCAATATGATAATACGTTTGAAATTCATTAACATAATGCATAAGTTCAAATAATTGATTGTTTACACCAAATGTCCCCACTAATGTTTCCATTAACTGTATATCTGGATATAATGGTGAACTATAATTTAGTTTTAAATTACCTTCTGATGTTTCACCCTGTGGTGATATCCCCCAAAATTCTTTAATATGATGTCTTACTAATTCTAAATTATTATTCTTACCAGCACCTAATAATATTAATTTATGAGTTTCCATATTCGGTATAACATTCTCCATATCTTCAGATAATTCAGTTAATAAAGTACCAAATTCAATCTTCTTTTCAGAACCACCGAAAATACCTCTCTTGGATAATGTGAAGGGTGAATCCCTTTGGGTCCAATTACCTGGATCTGCATCACCAAGAACTCTCAATTTCATGTTCCAAATGTTGATTGTCTTAGGGATCTTGATTGTATCAATATATGTCAGTAAATCTAAAGCTTGTGGATATCTATAATTCTCCACTTCTAGTTTTAAAAACATTTCGTATTCATATGGTGTGAATTCAAGTTGAGTATGTGATAACAATATTGTGTATAATGAAGTGATTATATGTGCAGAATCTTTCCCAGCAGCTATTAGTTGTGCTTTCTCTTCTTTTGATGCAATGTAATATATATCATTGTATAATTTAAGTTCTGATAGTTGTGCGTTAATCAAAGTTTTGAAAAGTAATGTTATTTCATGACGTGTTAGTCCTTGTAATATTGGATCAAAAACTTTAGTTCTTGTGAGTTGTTTAACTATTTGAAATAATGTTTCATGATCTTTATCCATTAAACATTCTCTAATACTGGATCCTAATCCAACCTGTAATGGAGTTATGCTAATTGTAGTATGCTGTGATGATGATGGGATGGATCTTGAACTAAGCTTTTTTAATTGAGCAATACGTTGAGACCTCTGGTTCAGAAGTTGGGAAACGGTAGATTGTGTGGTTTTAGAATGAATTGTTTGATTCTCATTATGATGTTGGTTTTGATTTTGATGTTGTTCTTGGATTTGAGCTGCCTGCAAATCTGAAGACATGGCCATCGATATGTTTCGTTTGGCCACAAGTCTCAGTGGATTCGTCCGCGTTATCAGACTCATATTGATTGAAATCTTGCAGTGGATTATTGAGAGAGATTCTCCAACAATAGTCTTTCTGAATATTTTGATTTAAAAAGATGTCAATTTGAAGCATTATGTCGAGAAATCATTGGTGAAAAAAAAAAA
>JAKTWW010000287.1:15984-33916 GCA_030582255.1 Hansenula subpelliculosa
CATGACTTTTCTTAGTTCATTTGAACCTTTTTTATCACAAGAAAATTTGTAATGGGATAATGTTATATTGGAAGATTCCCCTATAAAGTTAAACTTTGGAGAAAATAATATAACTGTTTGAAACCCATTAATATCTGGTAAAGAAAGATCACCAACAACTTTACCAATACTCAAAAGATCAGTCAATTGTACAATTCCATCAAGTGGACTTGCACTTTTGTTTTGCAATTGTAATGTATCAATAATACTCAATAATGCATCATCACTTAGAGTCAAATCTTTTAGTTTATCCACATTTTCCCAAAACAATTGTGGATTTAATTTCTCAGCCCATAATTCATGATCATCTGCAGCACCTTGAACATAAGTAAATCCATTCATTGTCTTTGTACCATCATCTGCCCTAAAACTTGCAACACAATTTATGACAGGTATGAACTCTTCGAATACTGGTGATTCTTCAGGAAGTGACATACCAGGATATACCCATAAGGGTCTAATATATTTCCCTTGAAATTTGTTTAATAATTGCTCTTTAGTTATCAATTTTAAATTTATTAAATTGTTTGCAAAAGTTGGAATCAATTTAATTATTGAACTTGCTTCATTTTGAGAAATAATTTGTAATGGGAAGAAGGCCCAATTTGTTTCATTAGGTCCAAACATGATATAATTTAATACAGCACACCAAATAGGAATGGTTTTGGATAATGCATCAGGCATAGTTTTACCTCTTCTTGTTGAATCTACTATAATTATACCATTATTTTTAACCATGATATCAAATAAATGGAAATTTAATCTTCTTGTGCTGAAAGACCATTGTGAAGTATGACCATCCGTTGATTTGAAATATGCAGTTTCCGTTATAAGGGAAGGTTCGACATACCAAAGACCACATCTTTCATTGGGTACCAGTGGCCTTTTACCATATGCTGAATGAACATCCTGGATCCATTCTGAATCTAGTAGAATTGAATGAAGTCTATTCTTAACAGATCTTGAGCTTTTCCTCACTTGTTTGTTGATATCATTGAATGACTGCTTCAAAAGATGGAGATCCTCTTGATATGGATCCATTACCATAGCATTTATGTTTTGGTTCCCAATAATCAGTTCTAGTAATTCATAATCACCATTCTTTAACTTGGACTCATTGGTGTAAATTTCTGATCTTCTCTGTCAGAAACTCACGGCCACTGAAAGGAAAAAGAAAAAAAAAAAAAAAATCAGAAAAGCCCAAAATCAAAAATCAAAATTTTAGTTTGAAGCCAAAAATTACGAAAACAATGAGTCCAATTATTTGACATAAAGCCAATGTAGTCCACAATGATCTAAACGGTTTCATCCATAGTAAACTGTTCAAATCCCAAGCGAGCCAATAATCAAGCCATACTGGTCATTCATATCCCACACTACATGACTAAGGCATTGATTATTATACACACAACAGGCCATTTTCTTTCTGGAATCCTGAGCGGAAAATAATTGTTTGCATGAATGTCAAACGAGATTCATGTGATACCAGTAATAAAGTATCGGTTTTAGTGCGGAAGATAGTTTTTCGAGTATGTTTATGAATGATTAATGATGTATTGAGAGGTATGTCTGGGGAGATATTAGGGAATATATTAGGAGAGGTTGGTGGATAGTTGATGATTTTGGTACTTTCCAAGCGGAAAATGTTGGTATTCTGGTTAACATGCTGGTAAACATTGGTAAACATTGGTAAACACTGGTAGACACTGGTAAACATGGATATCGTTTGGTTTAGGTATAAAATATAATGGGAATCCAAAGTTGTGGAATGATATTGTATGATTGATCAGAATTATATGTTTCAATAATAACAAGAATTCAAATATACTTGCTCAATATGCCACTTACAGAATCTCAAAAATCAATTATAACAGCTTCAATTCCATTTCTTGAAAGTAATGGAGTTGAATTTACTGCAAATTTTTATTCATATATGCTTGAAACGTATCCAGAAGTTCGTCCTTTTTTCAATAAATCTCATCAAATCACTAAAAAACAACCAAAGATTTTAGCATTTGCTTTATTAAAATATGCTGAAAATATCAATGATTTAACTCCATTATTAGGATTTGTTAGACAAATTGTGGAAAAACATGTTGGATTACAAGTTACACCTGAACAATATGATATTGTTGGTACATGTCTTTTGAAAATTTTAAAAGAAATGTTAGGAGATGATGCTACAGATGAATTTTTAAAAGCATGGGAAATTGCTTATTTTGATTTAGCTAATATATTGATTGATTTGGAGAAGGAAAGATATGCTAATGAATTGAAAATTGAAAATGCATGGTTAGGTTTTAAAGATGCTAAAGTTGTTAAGATTGTTGATGAATCAGATTCAATCAAATCTGTTTATATCAAAGCAAATGATGATAATTTAGCCAAGTTTCATCCTGGTCAATATATTACTATTAGATTATCAACAGATGGTGGTGAAACTGTTCAATCCAGAGAATATTCATTGAGTAATGAATTTACTGATTTAAATAGTTCTAACAAAAGTGGTGATGAAGGGTTAAAATATTATAGAATATCAATTAGAAGAATTTCTGGAGGGATTGTTTCTAATTTTATTCATGATTGTTTGGAAATTGGTGATGATTTGCAAATCAGTGCACCATATGGTAAACTTTTAGAACCTTTTTTACAATCTAAGGATCCAAAAGAGATTGGTAAAGATGTTGTGTTTTTCATTGGTGGTATTGGTATTACTCCATCAATTTCTTCAATTGAATTTTTTTTGCAAAAGGGGAATAAGGTTCAATTATATCTTTCAAACACAAGTGTTGGCTCAAGACCATTTGGTGCATGGTTGAATCGATTATTAATGAACTATCCAGAATTACTCAAAGTTGATGAATTCATTTCAAATGTTGAAAGTAATGGATTACCAAATGGTACAACAAACATCAATTATAAACTTCATCCATATCGTCTTTCCTCTGAGAACTTGTCTCATTTCACTAGTGGCAATGTCAATGATTATAATTATTACTTGATTGGACCAGTGGAGTATATGAATATGGTCACCAAGACTTTAGGAGATGTTGGTTTTGACATCACAAAGATTAATAGTGAACAATATGGTCCTGTTGCAGTTTGAAAGAGTAAGTTCCTCATACTATCCACTAATCACATGATATATCGTAAATAGACAGTTGCATCCTGTACATAGATCTAATGAATGATGAATGCCATTGAAGTCTTGTCGTACGTTAGAAGTAATGATATCAAACATCGTTGATACTAAATAGCCATAACCGTTAGATCTGATGAGCATCGTGCTTCGCGATGGCCATCGGGCCGGACTTAACAGGGCGGGAAGCAGGGATTCTGCCGCGAATTTGTGCTGCGAGTGCCGAAATCATCGGGCCGGTCGCTGATGAACTCATCTGTGGCAGACACCAGCAGGCAAAGTATGATAAATAAATGAAAAAAAAACAACAACAGAGGAGCAGAGGATGTAACACCACACTCACCCACCTTCCACACACATCTGATACAACACCTTTTTCCTGGTGTGTCAACGGCCATTTGCGCACTGTGTCGGCCGCGCAAAACGGTTTGTGCACCAACCACTTTTCTTTTTGACCCAAATTTTCGCGGGCGGCGCAAAAGAAATTCTGAAATTTTGGTGTGAAACGATCGAGTCAGAACTGGAACCAGATCACTAAAACGAGAAACTCTTCTACAAACACAAGACAGCTCACAAGTCATCACTGCTGCTCAAGTCGAAGTCGAAGTCCAAGGATAAAGTACAAGAGTGAAACACACGCTGTCTCTGCCGTTGCACTAGCCGCCCTTTCTGAAACCTGGTATTCACATCCGCTGCGTTTGTGAGAGTTTGTGAGAGTTTGTGAGAGTTTGTGACCCTGGCTCACCGTTACAACGTTTTTTTTTGTCCTTCCATTGTGTGTTTGTTGTTGGTAAAGTATTGAAGAGCTGTCAACGAACGCTTTTGAATCGGTGATTTATTCATACTTGTGGTGTTTGTTAGTGGGTTGTCATCATCGATCGTTCTTCATCAGGATCTATAAGATATTGTACATTTGTTTGTTCTAAGTCTGGTCACTGATACCGCTGTTGTTAAAGATGTCACAAGTGTTGTACCTTGATTCCACGTCAAGAAAATCTATTGTGGATGAAAACACAAAGTTATTTGAACTATCTCTTCATCATTCTTCTGTCAAACATTTTAGAAAATTATCAGATTTATTGATCCATGTTAGTGTTGTAGGTGCTTCTGAACTGGATTTGAATTTCCCAACCGTTGTCATTATAAATGAAGTTACATTTAATCCAAATAATCCAGAAAATGTATTAATAGAGGGCGCTTCACCAAGTCCTTTAAATACTTTATCATATGATCAAATCAAATTGTTATTATCAAATCATTATAAACATTTAAATATATTGACTTATAAATTATCAGATTTTACTATCTTAACTGTTAATGAAGATATTGAAAAATATGGAGCCATTTTGAAAAATAGAATATTAAGAATGAAATCATGGATCGGATTAAATAATCATAATACTGAAAGATGTCCTTGTTTCCATGGTATGACAAATTGTTTAAATATCATTTTACAAAAAGATTATCAAAAATCTTCAAAACTACGATATTTTGTTCAATTAATTAATTCAGAAATTGATTTTCTTTCTTTATTAACTTTATCAAAACCTGAAAGTTTTTATTTATATTGTATTGGAAATTGGGGGTTTATTGCTCATGAATTAACTTGTGATGAATTAACTTTTTGTGCTTTTAAAATTTTTAAATTTGCATTTTCAATCTTAGGACCAAGAGATCCTTTAGTTTTAGATGATAATTCAATTTTAAGTTTCCTTTTCAGTCTGAGAGATTCTTATAGAGGAGGAAATTCTTTCCATAATTTTAGACATGCTGTTGATGTTTTACAAGCTACTTTTTATTTCCTTTTAAGAATTAATGCTATACCAAAATTTCCATATTATACTGAAGATTTATATATTCATCCTTCTCAACAATTAACAAGTAAAAAATTATATACTTCAGGTTCACAATTTGATAAAGATACTTCAATTTTAAATCCAATACAAACTTTAGCATTATTAGTTTCAAGTATAGGTCATGATATTGGTCATCCAGGTTTAACTAATGCCTTTTTATCATCAAATCAATCTCCAATTGCTAAACTTTATTCAAATCAATCAGTATTGGAAAATTATCATTCAGTTATTTTTCAAGATCTTTTATCATATCATTGGCCAGTTTTTTTAAATAATCAATTTACAAATGATTCAAATTCTCCATTAAATACAAAAGCTATGCAAGTGGAAAGTATATTAGCTACTGATATGGCAAATCATTTTGAATATTTATCTAAAATTAAAGAAATTGCAGAAGTTTTAAAAGATCCAACAAAAAGATCAAAAATAAAAGATTCTTTACAACAAACAAGTGTTATATTATCATTAATTATAAAATGTGCTGATATTTCAAATGTTTCAAGACCTTTATTAATTTCAACAAAATGGGCATTAATTTTAGCTCGTGAATTTGATGAAATGGGACTTTTAGGTAAAAATTTAAATGAAGATTTTAATGTTGATAATATTGAAGATCCAAGATCAAATCCTTATTTCCCAAATAGTGTTAAAGAAGCAATTACTAAATCTCCAAATTTACATAAAGGTCAATTATTTTTCATAAATACATTTGCTGATGCTTTATTCAAAGAAGTTGCAATGACTATACCTGAATTAGGTTTTAGTGCAGAAATTGTTAAGGAAAATAAAGATTTTTGGGAAAGTGTGGAAAATGGAACAAGTACTTTTGATAAGTAGGCTGACTTGTTAAAAAAAAAAGAATCATTGTGTTATAATATCACATTCAAAATGTGTGAATTTGGGAAGTTTTTTTGAATTGGGGTTATTATTATTTTTTTTTGAATTGCATATACATTAATTAGTTGCATTATATAGACTAGAAATACATTGTGGATTAGACAACGATATTGCATTATAGAGTAATTGCGTAGGATGAAACAATTATACATAAGCATTCTGAGCTGTCAATTGGGTTTATGGTTTTGAGGTAAACACTTCATGCTATATCCGTCACACAGCCACTAAGAATTAAAATTCACGTACGTCCATCTCAACAAATCAATACTAATGGTAAATACAACAGTCAAAGTGAGATATTCTTCAAAAATTCCATCTACAATACGCTTGATCTGACTTAAAAGTAGCTACAACAGTCATGAATTTGTTAAAGATCGATCTAAAATATTTATTTGAAAGTCCCAGGACTATAATAAAAAAAAATTGGTGAGGTGGAAAAGAATTGAAATTAGAAAAAACCAAAAGAGAGAAATATGATCTCCCTTATTAGATACTCAGACCAAACATTTAAGCAGTTGGTTTTGAAACATCACCAGCTTTAGTTGCCCCTGGAACTGTTGAAATAACAGGTTGAACATCTTCTTTATTAGTATATTTAGCTTGAGCAATTGAAATTTCCTTATCTTGTAAATCATAAACAACATAAGCATTAGTTAAGAAAGTATCACCTAAAATAGTTAATTCTTCTGTTGACATGATTGCTAAGATACAAGTACCATCAGAAACTTCTTCAATGACTGCACTAATTGGGACTTTAATAGTTTGAGAACCAAAAGAATAATCAATGTAATCATCACTTGAACTATCACATGAAACAACATAAAAATCTTCATAAGTATCACCTGAAGTACCTAAACTTTGAGCAATTTTTTGAACAATTGTATATGGTAATGCTTGTAAAGTAGTACCAGAATCTAAGACTGCAGAAATGGACCCATCATAAGCGGATTGAGATGAACCACCAATATTTGTTGTAATACCTGTTAATGGGATTGCTAAATCAGTTGTAGAATCCATATCAAAAGTCATTAAAGAACCTGAATATTTTGCAGAATCAACACCACCAAATAATAAAGTAATATCAACATCACCACTTGTTGTATAAGGATCTTGATTTGGGAATAATGAATAAACAATCTTATCAATATAACCTGAAGATTGTAATCTAACTGGCCAATTTGGATATTTAAAAGTAGCACCACCAGTTTCAGAATATTCTGAAGCTTCATCAGCTTCTAATGCAATACCGAAGACTGAAGTAGCATTTGAATCAGAAGCTGCTGCAAATTGGAATGAATCAATTGTGACATCATTCCATTTAACAGTATCAGTACCCCATTTACCCTTTGCAAATGATCCATCTACATATTCAATATAAAATGCAGGATCATTTTCACTGACTTTCCAACTAGATGAAGCTGATGAATCAAATTGTGCTTTTTTCAAACAATAATCTTCATCTTCATTACCATCATCAATTGGAGTTGATGTACCTTCTGGACATTGTGGATTATTTGAACCTGGGAACCATAAATCAGATGAACCGGTATCAATTTGAACTCTAATGGTTTGTTCTGGTGTACCAACTGCTAAAGTTGCAAAATAACCAATACCATCATCAGCTAATGCATCTTGGACATATTTATCCCTTTTTTGAAGATTAATGGTCTTGGTACCATTAGTAACACCACCACCGACAGCTTTTGGTAATTTAGTGGATTTAGTTTTAGTAACGTCTAATTTGACAACTTTGTCAGTAGCTAAAGCTGTGGATGCTAATGCTCCCAATGCTAATGTGGTGGAAAATTTCATGATGATATTTTTGATTTCCAATTGATTCAATTGATGATGATGGATATTATAAAGTAGCTATTAATTATGATTTGAAAACTAGGGAAGTTTCAACTCCTTATATACTTTTTTCCTCGAGATATATCTATATCTTTGAATCAATGATAATCCGCATGTCTCGATAAAGTATTTGGATCTTTGGATCGACCCAGACTATACAGTGGTGTATATGACCTCAAAATAAAATGTATAGTTTTACCTTGGATTGATTCTCAATTTCTGGACGCGTTACCTCAAAATAATACTATCATACATGCAGACATGTGTAAGAATGCTTATTTCTTGACATGAAAATTCAGTCAGTAACTGGGAAAATGGGCTTATAGAACTTTAAGCAAGGTCCTACAACCAGTGTTTTTTTGAAGATACTTCAACCGGGAGTTCACTCCTGTTTTGAATAAAAAAATCAACAATAAAGATGGGCAAATAGAAATAGATGTGAGATAGCTGTGATCAACCTGTTGCAAAGTATTATACCGTACAGACACACACTCATCTTAGTAAAGCTCCCTCCTCGAAACACTGGTAATAGACATATGGTTTCCAATTGTATACACCTCAATCTTAGCGAGTTTTCAAGAACGCCGGTATATGTGTCAAGGTGTCACGATATGGGATATCAAGCTCGAGCCAAAGTTGGTGCCTTGGAGGTTGCCAATATTTGCAAACTCTCTTTATGCGTACTTGGTTCCAATTAATGCATCCTTGATGAGAGTTTGGCCAATGGCCTTCCATCAGTTTCCACCTGGATACAGGAGTTGGAAATATTGTGGGTTTTTTTGGAGATCGGTATACTTTTCTGAAATTCGAGAGCCAAGTTTTCTGACATTTCCTCCAAAAAGCGACACAATTGAACCATTTAAGAAGTTTGGGTCCGTTTGAATGATGTACGTTGGACTAAAATAATATCAAAATGACCACCCAGTTTTTCAATTGGCCATTTCAGACATGTAGTTATAGTCAGTTGTGCTCTCATTCTCAAGCTATTTAAGAATTATTGCTGAACAGAGATCGACTCAGATAGGTGAAAAAGTTGAATTACCGAAAGATTTGTCTCACGATTGGTGATTCAAGGAGTCAATTTCGTCATTCAATGTGGTGGATTATATTCTATATTTTGGATATGGTGTTTTCTATAGTGAACGATGCAACTTTAAGCTGTCAACCGATTTGTAATGTGTTCAATTCCCCTATCAAACTGAATCAGAAATTTAGAATCAGCGAAAGATATCAGATTTTCTATTTTTACACCGTATTTTGTACTGGAGATCATCATCAATGAAACTTCGAGCTCTTCAAGCATCTATCTAAGGTGTGATTCGTTCATCATCGTATAGGGCCTGTCAGTATTCATGACTTTACTGGTTTTGATGAATTGTTGAACCTTTGTACAGTGGCACCGGAAGGAATCCATTCCAAGGGTTGGTTTATTGATTCCCTGGGAAAAGTCGAATGGATAGACCTCAAGTAATTATTAGTTATTCTTCAAAGATATGTTTGTCCCATATGTAGATAGAGTCCAGAGATAAGATTGAGACAATCAAACTTTGAACGAGACATTATTATCCACTAAAGAAGCCACTAATTTAGAAGCATCCCTTCGCAGAATCAGGAATCGAGAATCCAAGATAAACCAAGGCCAAATATCTCGATCAGTTCAATGATTGTCGAGTATTTACAATGAGCTGAATATTTTGAATGATCAGCAGGTCAATGGTTAATACTGATCCATATGAACCGAATAGTCGAATTCACCTATCATTGAAACAGTTCTGATTGTTGCAATTGTGGATTTGATGATCAGATATGAACCGTTGAATGTAGTTTCAATACAGATGATCATATTGAGACAGCTCCTAGATCCTATATCAAAATAATTTCAAGCTTTAGCTATCACTCTCCATATCGTTTTTTTAATTAAACACTCATGACCTTCGTTTCATTTAAAGTAATTACAAGATGATCATTCCTCATAAAAAATATTTTTTGTCTCTTGAATCAACCCACTACACAAATAGGTGTACATCTTATCAAATATTAATTTTTTTTTCATTATATTTTGAAAGCTAATAACTAAGTAATTAAAAAACTACATCCAGAAACTGTAAAAACAAAGAATCTGATTTTGGTAAATAGGAAAACCATCAACTTTTGTGATCAAACAAACTATTGAGCAACTATTCCCCAATCATAATCAATCACTAAGAACCTATTCCTTGATCTCACCCCTTTCATAAGATTGTTTAACAATATCAAATGCTTTTAATAATTTCCCTCTAGCACCCATAGCAGTGACACCTTTTTCTTCCAATTGTTTATCATCTAAATAAATCAATTCTTTCCAAGGTGTATCTTGTAAAGCATTAGTATATTTATGTAATCTAAGGATTTTCAACCACGCTGGAATATCCGTTAATAATTTAACACTTGTGATTTGCTTTGGATTGATTGCTGGAGATCTTGGAGTTCCTTGATCTTTTGATTGATGTTGTTGTTTATAAGGTGTTGAAAAATCATCATTTAATGATAAATTCTTTGTTGCATGATTTAGACTTGCTAATTTTGATAATCCATCACCACTTAAGCTTTGTTGCTGGTGTTGTTGATGATGATGGTGTTGTTGTTGTTGAGGGGAACTTAAGTCACTGTTATGTTTATTTGTTTGAGACCTTTGTTTATTCATAACGCGATTCACCGTTGGTGACATTGCAATATTTTCATAATAATTAATTCTTTGAGGTGGTGGTACTGACATTGAATTTCTATTCATATTGTTATTTTCATCATTATTAGTGAAAAACCTTTGACCTGCAACGGTGTTGAATCCATTGTTATTAATAGCATTACCATTTGTGGTGGATCTACCTCTTTCATCTGATGGAAATTGTTGTAATTGCTGACCTTGCTGTAGATGGATTCTTTTCTTGTTTGAATCTAATTGAGCTCTATTATTAATTGTCGATAATGCAGATAATTTTAGGGCATTAGCATTATTATAATCATTCATTTTGATTGGAGTTTGTGTCAATTGTTGAGCTAAATTAGTTATATCATATGCTCGATTTTCATAATTATTTGATCCCTTTTGTTGTTGTTGTTGTTGTTGCTGCTGCTGCTGCTGCTGTTGCTGTTGTTGTTGAGATGATGAAGGGAAATCATGTTCTTGTAATTCAAATCTAGAGGACCTGCTCTTTGATGGAGTTTTATTTGAATCCCAATCACTTGTGAATCCATAATTATTAGTATTGATAATATTATGATGATTATTATTTCTCTGGAAAAGTTTCGAACTGTATGGATCTGCAGATCTTGGTCTATTTGATCCAATATCTTGTAAATAAGATCTGTCAAAAGTTGAAGTAAAATTTGGAGATAATGCACGTTGGATATTTGCCGCAGCAGGACTAGCTGAAGACCACGGCTGTTGAGATGACTGACTTTGTTGTTGCTGGGTAGATTGTTGTTGTTGACCACCACCATTTAATACGGCATCAAGTGTTAATGGTTCTTGAGCTGTTGGTTGATATATAAACTGATTTTGAGTTGGTGAAGAAACATATCTATTATTGTTATTGTTATTTGAGAAACTGAAACTATCCAATTTAGACTTTGTATAGTTTAATATTTCATCAGGTAATGTAGACAACAAATTATCAATAACAGTTCTATGTTGATTTGAACTTAATGTGTTTATCCAAGTGATCAAATTGGCAACATCATTCTGGAAAGTAATTGAATCAATTTCCAGTGAGCTTAATGGTCTTTCAGGTATATTATTGAATCCTTGGGCACTCAAGGGACGAGTATTTGGGTTCAAAAAAGTATCAGAAGCAGTGGTCGAACCATAATTAAAATCTTGGGCACTTAAGGGTCTATTATCAGATAATCTATTGAATGCAGGATTTGAACCACTGAGTAACGGAGACATTGAGCTCAAATTATCTTGAGGTTCAAACGCATATCTTGAGCCAGGTGGTGATAATAATGCCATTGATGAATTAGTACCCGGTGATGTGATTGGGTTCCCAAAGCCAGCAGCAGCATTGAATGGTTCAGGTGAAAGGATACGAGATCCACTTGGTCTTGCCTGAGGAGACAACAAAGCAGCACCAGGAAGACTTCTTTGAGCAGTTGGAGATTTGGAATGGATTGAATTCATTAAAGTTTCGTCAATGTTTTGATCGATTTCACCTTGTCTTGGTGAAGTATCGGGAAAATTTGACATTGTCTCAGAGTTTCCTTGAAAATCACCAGTGATACGAGCCAAATTTAGTTGAATAAATGAGTTGATGATAAAGGGAAGATTATTTAATTTGTATGTTAATTTCAGTTGATCAATCGCTTTCCTCTATGCTTGAAAAGCTGGTATAAAACAAAGAAAAAAAAATTATGGTTCCAGAACACAATTTTCTAGATCTTTAACACGGATAGGATAATCGCAACGCTAAGAAGAGCTAAACCACCGTTTAAATGAGTGTAACGACTGATGGTGAGCAGCTGGAAGCACGAAATGAAAGATGTGTTGAGCCTTAGATACCTGTATCTCCTGATAGAATTGAAAATGATGGCAAAACTCGGTAGAAAACTGGTTTGTTGATTAAAATTAAGCCAAAATTCAAATTTTAAATGGCATCGCTTTTTGAAGTTTCGAAAACTTTTTTGAAAATGGCCGTGTTCGCGAATTTGGCCAAGTGCTGCGTAACCGGATTTCGCTGCCAATGCGTATAAACATCACAAATAGCTCAGGAAATGCTGGTTGTTCTACTGGAGAGGGCTTCATGTAGTGTCCGTAAGTCATTAAATGTTCTATCCTTATAGATGCATATATATATATATATAGTCGTCCTTTAATACATGGTGTAATCACGTTTCTTGTAAGACCGAATATTGGTCTTGATAACTTTACTCGCATGGTCCGGAGCAGCTATGAACTCTGTGAGATTAGTTGGTTGTCCATATTCTGATGTCTTGAGGTACTGCGACTTTGGTTTAGTTCTTATCTTTGGTGGTGATGATGATGATCTCTGTGGTTCCTCGAAAAATGAGTCCACCATGGATGGGCTAAAGCCTGATAGTTTATCACTCTTCTTCCTTCTTGTAGTCTTCTTTTGCTTTGCAGGCTCAGCAAATGCAGAATTTTCAAATTCACGATCTCCTAATACACCATTTTCATAATTCTTCCAATGCTTAGTGAATTCTTTTTGTGTTTTGGAGATTTGCATCTTTAAATAAGCTTCTTTCCATTCAGGATTTCCAATGGAAAATTCACCAACTTTAGAATCACCATTATCATCTTTCATTCTTATTGAAGGAACTTCAATTTTTTCAACACCAATTTTTTTAGCCTTACCTAAATTAGATTCTTTTTTTGCTAATAAAGTAGTGATATCTAATGATTCACCTGGTGGAATTGGAGTTTGATTTGAAGGAGTAATGCAATCCATATCAACTTCTTTTCGTAACACATGATCGATATCAACGGCCGAGAAAAAAGCACAAGATTGTGGAACATCACTTATACCCAATCTTTCACAAAATATACCTCTTGTCCACAAGTTACTAATTTGTAAAGCTAATGAAGCTCGATATTTATCCTTCTCTTTAACCAAATATCTAATTTCATCATGAACACTAAGACTTAATCTTGCGTCAATTCCATATGTTTTGATCAAATAATTCATTGAAACACATAACAAGTGTAAATAATCAACACCTGATGATTGAATAGCCCAATTAACTCGTGATGGTAAAAATTTATTTGATTTTAAATTTTTCTTCAATAATGCTTTAGTGATACCAGCACCTAAAACTGGAGTTTGTGGTGAATCTAATTCTGCAATACTTTCTAATCTATTGAAAAGAATAGATTCAGTACCACCAAACCATAATCTTGAACGTTCTTTCTTATGATAATAATGTGCAGATTGACCTTTAGTGGATTGATATAATGATTTTGCACGTTCTGCACATTCTAAATCTGTTAATTTAGGATTGAATTGTTTCAATAATCTAGTTGCAAATTTTAATCCAGCACCATAAATACGACCATAATTGAAAATTTTAGCTTCATTACGAGAAATACCCAAGATATTTGCAGTTTTAGAATGTAAATCAGTACCTTCACTTTTAGTACCTTCTAAAGTCATCCAACCAATCGCAGTACCACCATGTAATTTAAACATTGAATCACCAACTAATGATGCAATCCATAATTCTTCAGAATCAACATCAGCACCAACAAGGCAATACCCAGGTGGTGCAATCACTTTACTTTTCAATTCTGATCCAATTCTTGATTTTTTAGCATTCGAAGCAGTTAACCAAGTTTTCTCAACTGCTCTTCTTGTAACTGTACCCATTGTTAAAACTTGTGGAAGAATGATACTGTAATTCTTCGTCTTTGGGACAACAAATTGTGACATGATCCTTTCTCTTGCACTGATCCAATAACTACAACTTGCATTTATATCTAATGCTTCTTTAGCAAATGATGAATCTGATGAGAGAACTCCTTTCTCAAAAAAAGAAGCAAACCCTTTTGCTAATAATAAAGCAGTCCTAGCTTCTGGTCCTGCATTATTTGGAATTTTAAAATAAACATATTCATCACCTTCAGTTGGATCGGGTGTATATGTATCACCCTTTTTGTCATTATTTGAAGCACCAAATGATTCTACATCAGCGACCATTTCTTTTTCAGAATTAGCTTCATCCATTTCTTCAGCATCTTCATCATTTTCAGGTTTTTTAACAGTGAAATTCTTCAACTCTTGATAATTTTTATCCTTCATCCTTTGAACACCATCCCTATCAACTTTAAAACTCCAACCATGAACATCACTCCATATCACAGGATAACCTTCCCATGTTAGTTTGAATAATAATGGAACAATTCTTGATCTTGTACTTAATGAAACTTTACCGGTTTTCGGTACACAAATTTCACGATACCATTCAGGAAATCCTGGTAGTCTTTGATTTTTGTATGGTAGCCCTTTCTTTGTCAATTTTTGTTGATATATTGTCCAGTTCAATTGATTTAACCATGGATCTTTGGTAAATATTTCAGGTTTATCTTTTAATTGTACAGTTTCTTCAACTAATTGTAATAAATGTTGTTCAATCTTATTTTTACTTTCTTGATACAAATTCTCTGCAGTTTCAATATAATCTTTCCAAGTTTTATTTGTTGTTAAAATACCACCACCCATAAATTTTAGAGCAGCAAATGAAACGGGATGTGGACAAGTTCTTAAAAACTCTGGTAAGACTTGGGTATAAATACTATAAGTTGTTGAAACATCAGTGGAACAATATTCCATTAATTGTTGAAAATTATCTCTAATTGTCTGTATATCTTCACCACCAAACATATCTCTTGATTCTTTACTAATTTTCAACCCACAATAAAATTGGGATACTTCAGCTAAAGAATTGGGACTACTATAAGTAACCCATGGGTCATCTGATTCTGTTTGATGTAGTTCCTCAGCAGTTAATTCAACATCTGACATTTGTTTTCTATGATGCATCCATTTTGGTCTTTGACGAGAACACATCCCGGAAGCAGCAATATGAAGAGCCATTGTATCCAAGTAAAAAGCTTTAGATTCTTTTAAATTATATTCTTCAGCGATTCTAGCACGATCGTAACCAATATTATGTCCAATGATTACACGTTCTTTACGCATTGTATCTAATGGTATTAAATGTTCAAAACTATCAGAATCACCAGTCATTATTGGATTCACCCAACCATACCATGCAGTCTCTGAGACAGCGGTAGCAAGTATTGAATAAGGAGATACTTTATATAACGTTTCAACATCAAACACCAATGCTTTTTCATCTGGGAATTCAACTTTATGTGGTGCAGTCCCATCTGTGGGATATTTAGTCCAACCTGCTTGGAATAACCATTTGGAAGGTCTTCTGGGTATAACCCCGTATTCGGCAAACCGTTTAGCAATATCAAGATAATCTTGGGATGCAAACAATGCTATTCGACGGAAATGTTGATCCAGATTTCCACCTTGCAATTTTGGTAATTCGAATGATATTGGTTCTGATATTGCAGTTTTCTTACCTAACAATTGATGATCTTTTAATGATTGTTGTGATAGTTCAATTAAAATTTGCTCGTCCCTTGAAGGCTTCCTATCTATACCAACGCCCGGAAACAATTGTTCGTGTAAACTTCTTGATAAATGTTGAATACCAACTGGATTAACTCTTGGTTTCTCTTTAAACTTTGAAACGTCTCCACTGGTAGTGGATTGAAATCTTTTCAGGTCATACCGTATTCGTAAGCAAAACACACTGGGTATTCTGAATGGTTTAGCACGCCTTATTATGAACATTATCTCTGGTACTATATTAGAATTTGGAAGTTGTATGTCATATGATTGTGAGTAATGGATAGTGTCAATTGTACCGATCGGTTATTCTTTAAAAGAAATATCTTGAAAAATTGAAAAACTGCCCTTATTTTTCTCAACTTAAAATAATAGTTTTGGATATAAACTAATCGTGATGTAAACAACACACCCGACACAATGCGACCTGTCACAATTTTCAGTTTCTCTGTCTCTGAACTTTCGAATCTTCAATTGTTTTATGGCACTTTTTTTGTTTTGTTTTCGAAAAAAAGCATAAATTTCCGGTTAGCGACACAAAACCACTTCGATTGATAACGGTTCGTGTGAATATTGGTGGTTTTGGCAAGCAAGCAGTCCATCTAGTATAAGGGAAAGTGAACAGATGCATTAAAATGACTTAAGGCTTGGTACTTTGGGTTTTATTCCACGAATATGGTATCATTCTGACCATTATTACTGTTTCTCCAGCACCCCAGTTCCACAGCATAACCGTAAAGCCGTCGTCAATTGCATTATATTTCCAAAATTCGCGAATTCCTGGCAGCCTTTATCAAAATTGGAATTCAGCACTGAATTTGCACTCAATCAACAGAATCATTAACAACTGCAACTTCATCACACACATCTATCACACCATGTCTGCTGCTCGTGCTCTAAGCGACTCTCAAGTATGTAACCTTTGCTCTTTGAGTTTTTTGCAAAATTGATTCGTTCTTTGGTTGTCTACCTTCTATTGTGATCGTTTACTAACATTATTACCCCCTAGGTCGCTGATGAACTTCAAAAAATGGAGTCTTTCATTAAGAAAGAAGCTGATGAAAAAGCAAAAGAAATCAGATTGAAAGTGAGTATTTGATTTCACTAATATATTGAAAAGTTAATTATTACTAACAATGTATCCTCCAGGCCGATGAAGAATATGAAATTGAAAAAGCCAATATAGTTCGTTCAGAAATTGCTTCAATTGATTCATTATATGAACAAAAATTGAAAAAAGCTTCATTAGCTCAACAAATTGCCAAATCTACAATTGCAAACAAAACAAGATTAAAAGTTTTATCCACTAGAGAAAAAGTTTTAGATGATATATTTGAAAAAGCTGAAAAAGAATTGAAAGATATCAGTAAAGATAAATCAAAATACAAACCTGTGTTGGTTGGTTTAATTGAAGAAGGTTTATTAGCTTTACTTGAAAAAGATGTCACTGCTAAAGTTCGTAAATCTGATGTTGAAACAACAAAAGAAGCCATTGAAGAAGCTTCCAAGAATTTTGAAGAAAAAGCTAAATTCCCTGTCACCGTTACAATTGATGAAGAAAACTATTTGAACGAAGAAAGTGCAGGTGGTGTCATATTAGTCAATGGCTCAGGTAAAATTGAAGTGAACAATACCTTGGAAGAAAGATTAAAATTATTATCTGAAGAATCTTTACCAGCCATTAGATTATCAGTTTTCGGTCAATCCAAGACAAGAAAATTTTTCGACTAAGCTGAATCCTTGGTCATATTATATTACTAGATCTCTTTCGATGTGTTTATCGTCCAAAACAAAAAAACAAAATGAATCGTGGCTAGACTTGTTGTAATTATTGTAGTTATTAAATTCGAAGTTCCCAGTGTGGACTTACCGTTTAGAATTATCAGCAGAAAAATTTAGAATCTAAAGCTCAAAATCCATCGATTCAAATCAACAATTACAGATCTAAACTTCATTGCTACGACTTATTCATTCTTTGTTAATTCATTAGAGGTTGCTTGAACTTATCTTTTACA
>JAKTWW010000288.1:5137-15773 GCA_030582255.1 Hansenula subpelliculosa
GAGTAAAATGCGATAAACAGAGCAAAACGCATTCGCGGAATCATTATAAAACTGGCGATAAATTCGCGACATTCCCCAAATCGCGAAAAAGAGCTTTGTTTTGATTTTGTAGTACTAACTTCTGGCTCATCAGAGTTTTAAATCAGTGGCTTTAAAGTTGAAGAGAGAGCAGGAAACGCTACAGAGGAGAGATATACTATTGATGCACCAGGGATAAAGGGACATCTATAGTAGTATGAATAACGAGATTATCCCTGAAGACATCCTGAGCGGGCGGCTCATGTCTTTTGAAAGCACACAGGAGAAGCACATGGAGGAACCGTCAGAGGAGCCAATGAGACATAATAATCCCCCAGTTATCCCCCAAAACCAGAATGATACCAATCAAGAGGCCACTGGGAAGAGAATCAATGAAAATATGTTTATGAACCTGAACAACCCAGCCACGGATGATGAGAGAGGGGTGGATGGTCCACCTTCCATGCCAATATCAGATGCAAACTCGCTGAATTCATCAGTCAAATCTTCAGTTCCCTCAGTTGTAACAAATCTTTCTGCTGCTACACAAGGTCAGTCTGGCTTGAAAAAAACTGTTAATACTGGATCTGGTGGTCTGAGGCTAAGTACTTTTGAACCTGCTTCTACAATTTCCAACATTCCAAGTGCTGTTCATGTCGTGCAACAAACTTCATCGCGTCCTCCTTCAATCATCAATAACAGAGGTGCTGTACCAAATAGAACTCCAAATGCATTTAGACCGGCAGACATTAGTGAACATAAAACAATGCCACTTGCTATAAATCGCCATAATCATCCAACTTCACATCATAGATATGACGATGATAACATATCAACCATCAGTACATCATCTTTAGCTACTTCATTTTCAAAAAGTTTCTTATTTGGGTTTTTGAATAACAAGAAAAAAGATGCAATGAAACAAGGTAGTCTTATCTCAAAGGAATATTGGATGAAAGATGAAACTTCAACTGAATGTTTTAGCTGTGGTCGTTTATTTACAACTTTTAGAAGAAAACACCATTGCAGAATTTGTGGTCAAATTTTTTGCAGTAATTGTACTGTTTTAATATCAGGTGAGAAATTCAATCATAGTGGGAAAATGAGAGTTTGTAAAACCTGTTTGAGTTTTGCAACAGAATATAATGATTCAAGTGATGAATCCTCTATAATGGAAGAAAGTTATATTGAACCTACTCATAGTCATGAAAACAACAATAATAATGATCAAGAAAGTATTCTTCCCAGTACACCAATTGAAGACAGTAACATGCCTTTTGTTACAGCACCTACTCCACCACCAAGAATGGCAATTCCAGCTACTCGGAAAGGTGAATCAGTGGAGATCCCAGTTTCAAGATCTTTTAATTCTCGTATTTCTTCAATTCATACTACAAATTTTGGAAGAAGAAAAAATCTTGAAAGGAAATCAACATATCATCCTTCGTCACAAAGGACCTTACAAGACACATATAGCAATAATGGGCATAATCATGGAAATGGGAATCCTTCTTTGCTTAGAACCAATACAGAAACTTCATTTGCAGATTATGTTAGTACGCATAATTCAAATAGTGCATTCAATTTCAATAACCAAGATACCCACGATGAAACAGACAATATAGATCTGACATCAACTGATCACCAGTACTCTGATTCTGAAGATGAAGGATCCATGTCGTTATACGCCGCGTTACATTTGGATAAATCAGATATACCGGAACAATCAAGAAATGACACAAGAACAAGATTAACCAGAAGTAACACAAGATCGATAGAAAGAGCACAAGCATCATTATTGAGAATGAAGAATAGAAGGAAAAGTAAAAGTGTATCGCGTCCTGCAAATAATGTTAATCAACCATTTTTCAGATTAAATGACACCGATAATTATAATTCAATTAATCAAAGTTCACCTGACGTTTCAAATTCATTTAGTTTTGCTGCTCCAAAGGAACAAATTCTGCCAAAATACACTTCGGAATTGAATGATGTATGCACTCTCCATTTGAAAAATCTTCTTCGCCAGGATTTGAGAGATAGCAGTGTTCCAAATATAGAGAAATGGGAAAATGTATTGATCCCAATTTTAAGAACTATTGAAACGGTGGAATATAATGTTCGTGCAGGGGATAATTTGGATATTAGACAATATATCAAATTGAAAAGGCTAGCTGGTGGTGAACTAGATAAATGCGAATCAATTGATGGTGTCATATTTTCTAAAACATTTGCATTGAAAAATATGCCTAGACATATTTCAAATCCACGAATTGCACTAATAATGTTCCCCTTAGAATATATGAAGACTGAACAACATTTTATGAGTTTAGAACCTGTTTTAGCACAAGAAAAAGAATATTTGAATAAACTTGTGGGGAGAATTGTTGCATTAAATCCAGATGTTGTATTTGTTGGTGCAAGTGTTAGTGGTCTGGCTCTAAAATTATTAGATGAAGCTGGTATTGCTGTTGCTTCTAATATGAAACCACAAGTTATTGAAAGAATTGCAAGGATGACTGAAGCTGATATTGTGATTTCAATGGATAAATTAGCTCTCAATCTTAAACTAGGGACATGTGATTCACTTGATGTGAATACTTTTGCTTACAAAAACGTTACAAAGACCCTGATGTTTTTAACTGGTTGTGATCATAGACTCGGCTGCACCATATTAATTAGAGGTGGTGATGGTGATTTATTAAGAAGGGTTAAAGACACCGTCGAATTTATGGTTTATGCTTTATCAAACTTGAAATTGGAGACGGCATTTTATAGAGATAATTTTATCTACCTTTCGCAAGATTTTTATAACAAGATGCTGAATGACGCTTCCAATATAGGTGGTAATTATGGTGTTCAATTTTTGGATGCTATGAACACAAGAATATTATCGGCATCACCTACTGTTAAATTTGATCCACCTTATTTGCTGATCCAAACCAGACAAATTGAACAAAAACTTGACCTTGCAAGAAATGAATATCAAAGACTCAACGATAGCAACGTGTCCTCAGAGCTTCAGTTAGCAGACTTGAATATGGAGTTAACCACTCATAAAGTTCCAAATACTGATCTTGTTAGAATCTTCAACTATATTTCAGAGAAAAAGATCAAATTTCTTGAAGAAAGCTTTAACATTAGAGCAAGACAATGGGAACTTTTCAGTTCATTTGCACCAGATCTATTGGACCCTTCAAGACACCAAAACATCATTTTTCTATACTCAATGGTTTCTACAAAGACTACTACCCCATGTATTGGTCCCCATCCTCTACAAATTGATTTTTATTGGGATAATGACATGACTCTTGGTCAATATGTCGAACATCTAATTTACTCAGCTAATTCGACTTGTGGCGAAGGCTGTGGTGGGTCACTTCAAGAACATTATAGAAGCTATGTCCACGGAAATGGTAAAGTTGATGTGATGGTTGAAAAGTTCCAATCAAGAGTCCCTACGCTGCAAAATGTGATTTTAACGTGGAGTTATTGTAAACAATGCGGCCACACATCACCATTTTTACCAATTAGTGAAACTACTTGGAAGTTTTCATTTGGAAAATATTTGGAATTGTTATTCTGGAGTAAGAAGAATTCGTCGACTAATTTAGGAAATTGTTCACATGACTTTGCTAAAGACCATATAAAATATTTTAGTTTGAATGATTTAACAGTTAGAATGGAATATTCTGCAGTTGATTTACTAGAGTTAATTGTTCCAAGAACTAAAGTCTCATGGAAACCAAACATTGATATCAAATTGAAAATTGAATTACGTGGTTTAATCGAAGAAAAAGCTAGAGCTTTTTTTCATTCAGTGTTGGCTAGATTGAACAGAGTTAAAGTTGATAGTATCTCCAATGATAAGATGGAAGCTGGTCATAAGAGAGTTGAAGAGTTGAAACACAAAGTTGCTCAAGAACAAGAAGAAGTTAGTCGTATGATTCAAGAAATCCACGAGGGAAGTGAGGTGGTTGAGCATTTGCATTTGAATTCAGTTTTGAGATTTGTACAAGATTTAAGTGTTGAATGGGATTTAGAATTTACAGAATTTGAAGACAATTTTTTGCCTTCTGAAAAAGATATTGCTAGGATTACAGCTGTTCAGTTGAAGAGATTTTTCATGGACAACCCTGATGAAAAAGCCAATGCTACACAAGCCAAGGCTGAAGAGGTAGAGCATCCTGTTGATAGTGAAGATTCTGATAATGAGGGTGAAAAGATTAAAGAGATTTCTACAGGCGAATCAGGAGATAAAGACCCTGAAGGAACAACCACTACAAAGACAGACGAAAAACCAAAGGGATTTAGAACAAGATCTGATAGTTCACTGCTGGTTCCTTCCAATCCTCAAGGTTCTGTGGCTAGTCCAAGACAAGGTAAAGTTTTTGAAAAAGTGAACAAAATGGAGAAATTGTTGAGTGAACAAGTCGATCCAAGAAGAGTTTTATCAACTGGTAGCTCTGATGCTCAAAAACTGAAATCTTCTGTTACACCAATTCCTCACCATGGAAAATCTCCATCTATTGCATCCACCTGTAATTCAACCAATTACTCCACTCCACCAAAACCAGAAAAATCAAAATCAGGTTCATTAGGTGCAGATTTCAATCACGAATCAAAACCAGCATTACAACTTTATACACCAAGCTATGGAGAAAGAGGCTCTTATTTTTCTGCTTCTGCTGCTGCATCACCTACTAAAGGTGAATTTTCAAGGTCAATTAAGAATGCACCTCCGACATCATTAACAAAACCCACAACTCCAAAGCCAAAATTTGGTATTAGTGCCAAAGATCTTGAGGTCCAATTGAAGGAGGGACGTCAAAAAAGTATGAGTAGTACATCAAGTTATAAAAGCTCTGATCAAGCTAAAGAAGATAGTAAAGTTATGAAACTCACCAATTATTTTGATCAAATTCACTTTGAAACATTATCCAAAGAGTTTGAAATGCAACGTGAGAAAGAGAGACTGAAACTGATTCAGAATAGATATAAGGCTGCACCAGTATCATCGTCTAAACCGATTGTTGAAGTTTATAAGAATGTTCGTGATGCTGTTGAAGAAGAAGATCATGGTGCTGAACAAGCTAGTGAAGAAGCGAGTAAGAAGAGACTAGAGAAATTTGAAAAAGATAAAAACATGATCAATAACAAGAACAAAGTATTAGAAGATGGAATTAAAGAAGAAAATTTGAAAGCAGAAATTCCACAAACTGAACGTGTTTCATTAATGAAGACCCTAACTAACTTCTGGGCTGACAGATCTGCTACATTATGGAAACCTTTAGAATATCCGTTGGCATCTAATGAACATATTTTTGTTGATTCGGATGTTATTGTTCGTGAAGATGAACCAAGTTCCTTGATTGCATTTTGTTTAAGTTCATCTGATTATGTTCAAAAAATTGGTGTAATTAGAGAAAACAAACCAACAAATTCAGCAACTGGTGATGAGTATAATAATGATGGTACAGATGGTCAAACAGATCAAGATAATTCAATTGATGAAACTAATCAGAGTAGACATACGTTTGATCAATCAGATGATTTAGAATCAATCATGTTAAAGAAAACTGCGGTTCATTTGAAATATCAATTTCAAGAGGGAAGTACATTATTATCATGTAAAATTTTCTTTGCAGAACAATTTGATGCATTTCGTCGTAAATGTGGTTTAGATGATAATTTTGTTCAAAGTTTATCAAGATGTATCAAATGGGATTCAGCAGGAGGTAAGAGTGGTTCAGCATTTCTGAAAACTTTAGATGATAGATTAGTTATCAAAGAACTATCAAATGCAGAATTAGATTCATTTGTCAAATTTGCACCAAGTTATTTTGAATATATGGCACAAGCATTATTTCATGATTTACCAACAGTTATTGCCAAAATTTTTGGCTTTTATCAAATTCAAATTAAAAATCCAATCAATGGTAAAAATTTCAAGATGGATGTTTTGATTATGGAAAATTTATTTTACGATAGAAAGACATCAAGAATTTTTGACTTGAAAGGTTCAATGAGAAATAGACATGTTGAAAAGACTGGTAAAGAAAATGAAGTCTTATTGGATGAAAATATGGTTGAATATATTTATGAAAGTCCATTATTTGTTCGTGAATATGATAAGAAATTATTAAGAGCTTCATTATGGAATGATACGTTATTTTTAGCAAAGATGAATGTTATGGATTATTCATTAGTTATTGGTATTGATGATGAAAATAAAAATCTAACTGTGGGTATCATTGATTGTATTAGAACATTTACATGGGACAAGAAATTAGAAAGTTGGGTTAAAGAAAAAGGTTTAGTCGGAGGTGGTACCAAAGAACCTACAGTGGTTACACCAAGACAATACAAGAATAGATTTAGGGAAGCTATGGATCGTTATATTCTTATTGTTCCTGATTGTTGGTATCAGGGCAGTACACAGGGATGATTGACATTGAAAGCTGTACAATTGTATATATATTTTTAGACTGAACGACGTTATGAAAATAGACAAACTAATGTAGTATTTGGACTCTATTTAATATGTTTCTTATACTTTGTGAGTAGCTACAGACCTTGCCTTCTATAACACAATAAGAACACCTATCATTTAGAGCTAATTCGAGTGGTCCCACATTGATAGAGATTATGAATCTGTGTCCCTTATCGTGCCTCCTTGTTCCAAAAAAAAACGCGAAAAAAGATAAGCGCCATTGCTAAAGCGCCAAATGTGAAATTTACAGCCCAGATACTGACAATTTGCTGCCATTTTGCGAAAAACTTTGATGAAATCAGCCAAATTAGCGAAATCAGAATCAAAATCAAAATCAAAATCAAAATCAAAATCAAAATCAAAATCAAAATCAAAATCAAAATCATCAAAACAATTGAAATCAGTATTACAACCCTTTTTTCTACAATTACAACAACTATTATTCACTAACAGGAAACTGAAAATCAATTTCTGCTCCCATTCGCTGGAATATTTGCCTCCCCCATAGCTGTCAAGAAGCTCAAGCTCCATTACAAACGGAAAACTTTTCCCAAATAACCACGCGTTAGTTTCCAGCTGTGTTGATTATTTTCCCTCGTTGCTAAGCGCCCTGTGTCAAACAAAGGAAATCAAAAGAGTCGACTTCAAATCAAAGTTACTTCAACAAAGCGGTTACAACAAAACAAGTATTCAAGTCCTTATTGAACAGAGGTCAGAATTCACCGCCATTTCACAATCAACGAACGCTATATCAATCCTTTTCGCTCAACTGAAAAGCGTTGTTTGAGGCCTATCAACTGCTGCCTTAGCGCTCCCCTTGAACAGAAATCATTTGTTTTTTTTTCAGCCGCGAAAACGTTTTGGCGAAATTGCGTAAAAAAAAGCATTTATATTCAGACAAATCTCCAGAGTAACAGGTTTGTATCAATTTTCTAAAAACAAATACCAAATTATATTTTAAGTAACATACCTCATACGTTGAATATAATAACCGTTAAAACTCACCAACTGCTACTCCTTTATATCAACACAGAGTCATAGAGGATCATAGAGACTATATAGAGATTTATTACACCCAGCTGCTAAACTATCATGGGTCTACTTTTTGGGTGCTCCACAGCTGTTGTGGTTATAAATGCTATCGCATTAGCATTCTTGATTTTGGCAACCATTAGTGTCCCAGTTGTTCCTTCATTATCCTTAGCTGAAGCTGATGATTACACATATGGTGTCTTTGGATATTGTGAAGGTTCCAAGTGTTCACAAGCTACATTCCCTTATCAAGTTAGTAATTTATCACCTAATACAAATGATTGGAAAATGGATGATAGTGCAAGAGATACTTTAGCTAAAATATTGATTGTTACTCCTATTGCTGCTGGTTTAACCTTAATTTCATTTATTTTTAACTTTTTTTCACACTTTAAAGTGTTTGGTACATCGTTAGTGTTTTATTTGATTGGTTTTTTTTTCACAGTATTGGCATTTTTCGGTGCTGCAATCACTTGTATTGTTACATTTTTATTGTTTTTCCCTCACGTTAATTGGTGTGCTTGGTTGTTGATTCCAGCTGCTGTATTAAATTTATTCGCTGTTCCATTAATGTTCTTTGCATTAAGAATTAATCCAAATTCTGGTTCAGAAAATGAAGATGATGAAGAAATTGATGATAAAAACTTGACTGATTTGAGTGATGGTGATAATTTTAAGTCACATAATGAATTAAATTTGAATGATTTCACTGGTCCAAATACTGCTGTTATTGGTCCTGGATTCACAAGTTCAAATAACAATTCGTCTATCAATAAAGATATCCCTATGTCTACTTTGAAAGTTATTACGAATGATTCATCTTCCGTAAATGATCAAAGATCAGGGTATGAAAAAGCCACTATACATGACTATTCAACCAATAAAAACCCCACCAAAGATTATAACTATAATGGTAAGATTCAAACTGTGCCATATGGTACTGAAGGTAAAGCAAATCTAGTCTCTGCTCAAAACTATAACAAAGGTGGTGCTGTTCGTACAGAAGCTCCAAGTTTTAAAGCACAATCTGCAAAACCAGATTACAGTACTGCTGCTACTTCTGTTTATCCAAATAGTGCCTATCAATCACAGCCAACAAGTGCAAGATCTCAACAAAGAGGAATGGGTGGTTATCAAAATTCCCCACAACGCCCACAAAATCAATTTGGTTCTTTACAACAACCAGGTGTTCCAAGAGGTGGTTCCGTTTCTTCAAATTCAGTTCCTGTATTAGGTACATCATCAGGTCCATCAGCTTCAAATTCTGGTGTTCCATCAAATAATACTGGTGGTGCCCATGTTCCAAGTGGTGTTCCAACTACTTCATCAGTCTATAATGATAGTCCAAATGTGTTGGGACCATCAAACCATGGTTCATCAGGCTCAGATGATTATGATAATGATTTAACTAATGATAATGATTCCGATTTCACTTCAGTTTCTCAAAGAGCTGTTAACCCTCGTTATTATAGAGGTGCAAATGCTGCCCCAACTTTGTTTCCAAATGAAGCTCAACAGCAAATGGTTTCATCTCCTCAAACTGCTCCAAATGTTGTTGGTGGTACTAATTATTTCAATCCACATCATACATCACAACCTCAACCTCAACTTCAACCTCAACCTCAACAATATCAACAACAAGCACCATTACAGCAAGGTCCACCATATGTTGACTATTCTCAACCACAGTATACCCCAGTAGCAGCAGGAAATGGTGGTGTTCCAGTTGGAGGTAGTGCTTTCTCTCCTCAACCATATGCAGTATCACAATTTCAACAAGCTCCAGCTCCAGCTTCACTACAACCTCAAGCTCCAAGAAAAACTACATCTGATGTTTTATTATCAACAAATCCAGATTTCATGGTTTCTGGACCAGCTTTCCAAAGACAAAAGTTCCCACAGAGGGCTAATCCACAATCTGCTGGTGCTTATCGCCCAGCTTATAAAAGAGCTCAAGGTGGTGCCAATAAAATAACACCAGCTTCTCTGGGTGGTGATAGTCCGTACAACTTTAAATAATTTGAGAAAAGAAACGAAAAGAAGGCTCATTAAAATTTGAAGAAAAAAGAGAGAGTACATTAGAGGAAAAAGAGGATGGAGTAAAAAAAAAAAAGAATGAATTTTATTAATGAAGTATTCAGTTATCTATTTGTTTGGTTATATATGTTTGTTTGCTTGTTTGTGACTCTTTTTTTCCTTGTTTTTCAAACGGTTATGTTAGTTACTTTTAAAGGGTTTGCTGGTGTTGTTCGATCTTTACCATTGATTTCGAGTTAGTTTTTATCTGTTGCTACTGTTTATTTTGTTATTATTTTCAGTTCAATTTCTAGTTTCTTCTTGCAAGAATTGAAGAAACTTTTAGACTTTATTTTTTATTACATTTTTTTTTTTGTTTTACTTGATATTTTTCTGTTTATAAGTTTTTATAGTTTCAAAAGACATAGTTCTTTTGTTTGAAAAGATTATTCGTAGCTACAACAATTCAAATAGCGATAATTATCGGGCATTTCGGTCATGTATTGTTGGGTTTTAAGTATTTCATAAAAACATCACTTTATTATTAATAACATCAACTCCAACAACTCTATCATCTTTTAGGTTATTTTCTAGTGTTTCAACTTCTGTTTTATCTTTACCAGGGATATCTGGATGATCAACACTTGGGTTATCTAGAGGTTTCTTTGTATCTGGTTGATTATCATTATTGTTATTATTATTATTGTTATTGTTATTGTTATTGTTGTTATTCTGATTACCATTATCTATTGAACCACCAGCTCCAGAGCTTCTATGAGGTTTTAATAATACAATCATAAACAATAAAAACACAACTAATGATAATAATAAAATAATTTTACATTTTTGTGTTCTTTTTTGATAATGACTTGCTCTTGTTAATTGTTGTGAAGCATTTTGTAAATCAACTTTTGTATTTTCTAAATTATAATCAATTCTATCTAAGATTGTTCCCTGATCAATTACCATGTTTTGCATTTCTTTGAAAATACTTGAGACTTCCAAAACACCTTGTGCTAATTTTGTGATTTCTTGTTCCCTTTGTCTAATCATTGAATCATTTATATTCGATTTTTG
>JAKTWW010000289.1:0-32194 GCA_030582255.1 Hansenula subpelliculosa
ATTATTCAGTGTATATTCTTTTATGCTACAAATCGAAATCTATATTGATCTAATGTACAAGTGTTGTGTTTATTATGAGCTTCTGCTACTCTCTTTCTCCAAATATTCTGTCCAGAACGATACGAAGCTTTCTCTTGAAGCTCTTTTAGCACTTGAACTACCTGATTGTATTAATCCAGCTTGAATTTTTTTATCTTCATCCCAATTTAAAAAATTTGAAATCAATTGTAAAACTTCAAATTTTTTAGTATCACCTCTTGGAATTTGTAAGAAAGATATTAATAGATTGGTTATCAATTCTCTATCCACCGTCTCTGAACTACTGTTTCTTTTAATTAACTGTAATGCCTTGGTTAAATGCTCATTTAATATCACAGCTTCATGACGTAGTTTACCAATTTGTAATTGTTTCTCCTTTATTTCATGTTCCAATTTAGAAACTTTGTTCGAGTCTTGTTGTAATTTATCATTGGCTTCTTGTAAACTTGCTATTTGAACTTTACTTTGTGCTAATTGATCTTCTAATTGTTCATATGCAGTTATTTGATCATCTAGTTTTTTTTGAGATGTCGTTTTGGATTCTTCTAATGATTGAATCAAGTTTTCAATTTTGATATCTTTTTCTGTGATTTGTGTTTGAAATGATTCAATTGTATTTGTTAAATCTTTGACTTTATCATTTAATTCAGTTATTTCATTATTTAATGAGGAGTTAATCATTTTATCATTTTCTAATGTTATTAGATATTCTTCATTACTTTGTTTCAAACTTTCAATTTCAAAAGTTTGTTTTCGATAGCGGGTAGTTAATTCCTCTTTTTCATTACTCCAATCAGATTCTTTATCTTCATATTCTTGACGTAATTTAGAAAGATCTTGACTTAGTCTATCACATTCAGAATTCAAATCAATACTCTCTTCTTTTAATAATTTTAGACTTTTCTCTAGTTCTGTCTTTTCATTATTCACAGTACTAAGCTTTTGTTTCAAACTTAAATTATGCTTTTCATATTCAGATAATTGTTCTTGAGTTTGTTCTAATTCATTTTGTGCTTCTTTCATCTTACTGAAAACTGTCTTCATTGAACCTAACCTACTTAATAAAGCTTCATATTGTTGTTCAACTTTTTCTTTACCTTCTTCCGTTTGTTTTAGTTTCTCTTTTAATGATGTGATTTCATCTGAATTGGATTCATTAGATATCTCTTTAACTTCTTCTTTTGGTTTAGATTCTTCAGCTTTGGACAATTGTAACGTTAATTGTTTGATTTTCTCTTCAAGTTCTTTGATCTTATCTTTTTCATCATTTGAAACATCAGCACCACCATTCACTTCTTCATTCTCCGTGACTTTCTTATCATCAACATCATCTTCGTCTTTGGATTCTTCATCAACTTCCTCTTTAACTTCTTCAACTTTTTCTTTTGTAGATGTAGATTCTTCTGTTTGGTTCATAGGCTCTGTCACTTCTGGACCTGTTTCCTCAGAAGCTTTTGGCTTCGCAGAGCTCTTCTTCTTGTTGTTATTCTTCTTGGCCATACTCAACAGTATTCACCTCTCAATAGACAGCTAAATATCCTGCTTCTAATACTCTAAATGTTGTTCAATTGTGTACAATTCTGAATCTTTTTGATCTGTGCTGGCCAAAATCGAAATCGAGAAAATCGCGAAAATTATTCTTTGTTAGTGGAAATTCTGAACGCGCAACTGAATTGAATTGAAGCTATACGCGTGGAAGAAAAATTTAGTAGAACTATAACTCTACTATCTGACATACAATCCAAGGGATATCCAGATGGTGGACATCAGAGACTTCTTTGGGAACACAGGGAAGAAGAGCAGTGCCAAACCCGCTGCAAAAGTATGTGATTGAAGCTATTTTCATTTATGGTGACCCAAAAACACTACTAACAGGATTGAATTTTATAGAAAGCTGCTTCTCCTGCTAAGTCAATTCCAGCTAAAAGAACGAAAACTATAAATATATCAGATGAAGATGATGGAGATGATAGTCTGATTGAAATAAAAAGTCCAAAGAAGTCTAAGAAAGAAGAAAAAGAACCAACTCGTTCAGATTTCTTTTCTCAAGATAGAAAGAAAAAAGTTTCAGCTCCAAAGAAGAAAAAAGCTGATGATGATGATTTTGTAGTTGATGATGATGATTTTGTTGATCTGGATGATGAAGATGATAATGACAACGATATTGATGATGACTTCATGGCCGATGCTGATGATGAGGTCAAATCATTACCAAAAAAAGCGGAATCATCATCAAGATCAAGAAGAACCAAACCTGAACCCAAATCAGAAACGAAGCCAAAAGAAGAACCAAAAGTTACTCCAAGTCCCAAGAAAGAATCTACCTCAAAGTCAACTTCGAAAGCTGTCCCGAAAACTGCTTCAAAATCAACTCCAGAACCTTCATTATCATCTTCTGGTGGGGACGTTACAGCTATGGACGTCTTAGCGAAAATTGAAGATGCTGAATTACCAGAAGATATTCCAACTGGTGAAGGATTCAACTACCATGCATTCAAGGCGCGTCAAACAGATTTACCACCATCATCAGGATCAATTGAAATACCTGAAGGTGCACCAAATTGTCTTACAGGATTAACTATGGTTTTCACTGGTGTTTTACCAAATTTACCAAGAGATGATGCCGAAAATTTAGCTAAAAAATATGGTGCCAAAGTTACAAAATCCATTTCTTCAAAGACTTCTGTTGTTGTTCTTGGGGAAGAAGCTGGTCCTAGTAAAGTACGGAAGATTAAACAGTTAAAAATTAAAGCAATTAACGAAGACGGTTTTATTCAATTGATTAAAGGTATGCCTGAAGAAGGTGGTGGTGGTGCTGATGCTGAAAAGGCAAGAGCTAAGAGAGAAGAAGAAGAAAGAAAAGCACAAGAAGAATCCCTCAAGATTCAAGAAGAGGAAGAAGCTGCTGCTAAGAAAAGAGATGCAGCTGTTAGAAAAGCACAAGCATCAGGTAATTATGCAAATTCATCAAACTTGAAAACCGATGCAGAAAAATTATGGACAGTTAGGTATGCACCAACAAACATCTCACAAATTTGTGGTAATAAAAGTTCTGTCCAGAGATTACAAACTTGGTTACAAAGATGGCCTGAGACTTTTGGTAATAGAAAACCAGCTAAAGGTGAAACTGAAATGAGAGCTGTTTTGATTCATGGTCCTCCTGGTATTGGTAAAACTACTGCAGCTCATCTTGTTGCCAAATCTCTTGGTTATGATATCTTAGAAAAAAACGCATCAGATGTTCGTTCCAAAGGGTTATTAAATTCAGGTGTTGGGAATATCTTAAATAATAGTTCAGTTATGGGATTTTTCAATAACTCTGAAACTGAACATGAAGAAAATGGTAATAAATTTTGTTTAATTATGGATGAAGTTGATGGTATGTCAGGTGGTGATCGTGGTGGTGTTGGTCAATTAGCATCATATTGTCGTACTACTCAAGTGCCAATGATTTTAATTTGTAATGATAAATCATTACCAAAAATGAGACCATTTGATCGAGTTACAATTGATTTACCATTTAGAAGACCTTCTGCTAAGGAAATGAAATCAAGATTAATGACAATTGCCCTAAGGGAAAAAATTAAATTAGATCCAAATATCATTGATCAGTTAGTTCAAGCTACAAGTAATGATATTAGACAGATCATAAATCTGTTATCTACAGTTTCCAAAACTCAAAAAAATATAGATTCTGAAAATTCCAAAGATATTAGTCAAGCATGGAAGAAAAACATTGCATTAAAACCATTTGATATTATTCCTCGTTTATTAAGTGGATCCAATTATACTCAAAATACTCAAGTTCCATTATACAAGAAAATGGAGTATTATTTTGATGACCATGCTTTTGTACCATTAATGTTACAAGAAAATTATCTAAATTCCAAACCAAGAAATGGTAACACCAAACTAAAACATTTAGAATTAGTTGCCAATGCAGCTGAATCAATTTCTCAAGGTGATATAGTAGATCGTAAGATTCATAGTGCAGAACAACAATGGAGTTTAATGCCATTACATGCAATTATGTCTACTGTTAGACCGGCTTCATTTGTTGCTGGTAGTTTAGGAGGTCGTGTTAATTTTACAGGTTGGTTAGGACAAAATTCCAAAGCTGGTAAATATTATAGGTTATTAACTGAGTTACAATATCGTTCCAGATTAAGAACTTCCACTGACCAAACAGAATTTAGACTAGAGTATTTACCATTATTAGCTAAGAAATTATTAGATCCATTAATTTCCAAAGGTGCAGATAGTATACCTGATGTTATTGAAATTTTAGATCATTATTATCTTAGTAAATCGGATTGGGATTTCTTAATGGAATTCCCAATTGGTGAGGATGCTACTACTGCTAAATTGAAGAAAATTCCAACAGCAACTAAATCCAAGTTCACCAGAATATATAATAAAGGTTCACATCCAATGTCTATTTACAAGCCTGGTTTATCCACTGGTGTTGGTAAGCCAAAGAAGGATGCTCCAGACACGGATGAAGTTGGCCTAGATGACCCAGAACCTGAAGAAGACATCATTGATGAGTAGATAACCCATCACAATACAATATCACCCCATTGTTTAACGTTTTGATTCATTAGTTGTAGCTCGTTTATAATATTCAACTTGTTTCTTTTACAAGTTCGCGATTGTATGTTTTTTTTTTTTTTTTTTTTAATAGGGGCAGTTCAAAATTTTGAGTGAGAAGACAAATCAAAACATTTCAGATTTCAAAATTGAATGGTTATACGCTAGGACAAAAAAGCGGCCAACCAACCAATATATCCATCAATTAATCCATCAGTGCAGTTCATATCGGTCAGATATTGGAACCAAAGAAACGTTTTCCTCAGTGGTCTTACTCAGGGTGTATAACAAGCACCAGATCCACAAGTCTCACACTAAAGAAACGCGATATCCCTTGTCGCTGTACGAAAAGATCAAGAAAACACCATAACAACAAATAAACCACATCAATCACAGGTTCATAACCTTTTGTTACGAACTAGCGTGCTACATCAACATTAGCAATTCATAATACAATACATCAATATTCAGCAATCAATGAAATAAAGACAGAAGCTCAAATAGGACAAGATACAAAACTTTTAAAATAATTTCATTGAATCAACTATCATTCGTTTAAATAGATATCAGAGTACAAATATATCAAAATACTAAATAATGTCAGCGCCACCATTGTTACGTCCTCCTGGAGTGAACAATAAGAATCCAAGATCACCAAGATTGAAACTACCCTCATTAGCTATAAATACACCCCCAAAATTAACGATAGATACAAGTCCAAATGATCCAAGGTCAATACAACAAGTACAACAACACCAACACCAACACCAACAACAACAGAATCTTCACCAAGGATCTCATAATTCATCAGCATCATCATTATTATCACATAGATTATCCAACTTAGATATAGCAGATTCAACAAATTCACTTTCTGCATACCCTCCAAGTTCGATATCACATTCACCAACACCTTCAACTGCAACTTCAGAAGCTAGTGCTGGTGTTTTCAGTGCAGATATCATTGCAGAAATAGATTCATCATCAACATATAGTATAAAACAAAATAACAATATAACGACAAGTGCAGGTACATCAAGTGGAAATGAATATGAAAATAATGATATTTTCAATCGTGTTGTACATCATGAAGATGGTGAATCTACATTAACGATACATAGTAAAGATGTCAATGAACTAGATGAAGAAGGTTGGAAAGTTGTTTCTAAGAAAGGAGAAATTATAGAATTAGGTGTCCTTGGTGAAGGTGCAGGAGGATCAGTTAGTAGATGTAAGTTAAAACATGGTTCTACAATATTTGCATTAAAAACAATTATAACTGATCCAAATCCAGAAACTCAAAAACAAATCCTTAGAGAATTACAATTCAATAAAAGTTGTAAAAGTCCATATATTGTGAAATATTATGGTATGTTTTTGAAAGAAGAAACAGCATCCATTTGTATATCAATGGAATATATGGGTGGTCGTTCCCTTGATGCTATATATAAAAAAGTGAAAACCCGTGGTGGTAGAATTGGTGAAAAAGTTTTGGGGAAAGTTGCAGATTCAGTCCTTAAGGGTCTTTCATATTTACATGAACATCGTATAATACATCGTGATATTAAACCACAAAATATTTTGTTAGATTCAGAAGGAAATATTAAACTTTGTGATTTTGGTGTAAGTGGAGTTGTGGTGAATTCTCTTGCTACAACATTCACAGGTACATCATATTATATGGCACCTGAAAGAATTCAGGGTCATCCATATTCTGTCACTAGTGATATTTGGTCATTAGGTTTAACACTTTTAGAAGTTGCTATGGGTAAATTTCCATTTGATATGGATACAACAAATACATCACCTATAGAAGTGTTAACATTAATAATGACTTTCTGTCCAAAATTAGAAGATGAAGATGGTATAATATGGTCAAGTGCATTTAGATCGTTTATTGATTATTCATTGAAGAAAAATTCTGAAGAAAGACCAAGTCCAAGACAAATGTTATCACATCCTTGGGTTGTTGGTCAAAGTAAAAAAAGTGTTAATATGGGGAAATTTTTGAGACAATGTTGGGATGATATTTAATGATATAAGTTATATTAGTAATTCATTAGTTAAGTTTAATAGTATAGGGTACTTGTACAGGGCATGGTTTTAATATAAAAACATAGAGGTTGAACGAAGAAAATAATAATAATAATAATAATAGTAATAATAATCATGATAATAATAATAATAATAATATTAATAATGATCATCATATGTGTCTATGTAATTATTGTAATACTACAGTTGATGAATTATTTTCAAAATTTCATTATGAACAGTCATACCGTAATATATACTAGAAGATCAAATAAACACGAATAAAAAACACAAATTATCATCTTCCCAGGATAATTCCTAACCATCTAGGAATTTCTATCGTCTTTTCATTTTCAAAATTTTCCACAAACCATCAAAGGGATCAAGTTCAAAGCTTTTTTTTTTTTTTTTTTCATGGCTTATAAATTCCCAGCTTGTGGTCTTGTAACTGGCCATTGATAAGTACCATCTCTATTAAAGACATAACCATGTTTTTCCAAATATTCAGTTAAATTCTTTGGACCTCTTGAACCATAAGGATATTTAATTGGAGTTGGACCATCTTCACTTTCCAAGTATTCTAATAATGGAGTAAATAATTTCCAACTAACATCTAATTCATCATCTCTAACAAAATTTGAATGATCACCATGTAAAGCATCTCTAATTAAAGATTCATAAGCTTCTGGAATCCAAAATTGTGTATATCTTGTTTTATAAGTTAAATCTAAATCAGTTAATGAAGTTGAAGTTGATAAACCTGGTTGTTTAGCATTTAATTTAATATATATAGCTTCATTTGGTTGAATTCTAATAACTAATTCATTTGATGGAATTGAATCAAACATACCTGATGCAACTGGTTTATATTGAATTCTAACTTCAACTTTACCATCATTTAAAGCTTTACCAGCTCTTAAAACAATTGGAACACCTTCCCATCTTTCATTATTGATTTTAAAAGGTAAAGCAGCATAAGTAACAGCTTTTGAACCAGGTTTAACAGTTTCATCATCAGTATAAGCAGGTTTTGAACCATCTTCAGATTTATCATATTGACCAATGATTAAATCATCAAGATCAATTTTTGAGAAAGCTTTCAAAACTTTAACTTTTTCATCACGAATACTTTCAGGATCAAATGAGACTGGTCTTTCCATTGTTAATAAAGTTAAAACTTGTAACAAATGATTTTGCATAACATCTCTAATGATACCAATATCATCAAAATAACCACCTCTACCTTCAGTACCAAAAGGTTCTTTAAAAGAGACTTGAATAGATTGAATATGATCTCTATTCCATGAAGCATTTAAAAATTGATTACCAAATCTCAAGACAACTAAATTTTTAACTAATTCTTTACCTAAATAATGATCAATTCTGAAAATTTCCTCTTCAGAGAATAAAGGAGCTAATTGTTGTTGTAATTCTCTTGAAGATTTTAAATCATGACCAAAAGGTTTTTCAACAATAATTCTAGTTATACCATTTTTAGCATAAACATTTTCTTTAATTTGTTTACCAACATCAACGAAAACTGAAGGAGGTAAAGCTAAATAAAATAAACGATGAGGTTCTTCAACTTTTCTTTCAGATTCAAATTTTTCAATTTCAGAATTTAATTCTTTAAAACCTTCAGAAGAATCATAAGGACCAGCAATATAAGTAATTAATTCCAAAAATCCATCAATTTTAGTTTTTGATTCTTCAGTTGGAGTTTTCAAATTTGGTTTAATACGTTCTCTTAAATCTTCAGTTGATAATTTTGATCTAGCAAACCCATAAATTTTGGTTGTTGAAGATAGATAACCTTCTCTATATAACCCAAAAAGAGCTGGGAAGGTCTTCTTCTTGGCTAAATCACCAGAAGCACCGAAAACAGTGATTGCTGTGTTTTCTTTAAATTCGACTTGACTCATGATATTATATGATTTAATTGTATTGTAAAATTGACTGGGAAAATGAATTGGATGGCGAAATCAGACTAAAAAGTACTAAAATTGCTGTTGAGAATTGATTAAAAGTCTGGAGCAATAAAAGTATATCGATAATCTAACTCAAGGATGGAAAGAAGTGTAGCAAAAGGACAATGGATTGGACAAGTGGATAGATGATAAACACCTAGTTGCAATTGAGTACGATAACTAACCTGGACAATCCGTGGTATATAAGGAAAAGGGTGTTTAATGGTGGATTGTTGAGCGTTGAAATGATTAAAGCAATAGTTTTTTTGTGATTTAAACGGATGTGTCCAATCCGCCTGACTAATGCGCACGTGACCTGGGCCCGCGGACGGGAGAGCTAGGCAGAGAATTTCCAGAGACAGGCCCCACTGGAACTAGCGGATGAGAGTGGCTAGACGGGGGGTCTCCCTTCGGAACCCAGTGGGAAACCAATGGGAAACCAGTGGGAAACTGTCTGGAGGCATCGGTCCTCTCGAGCCCTTCACTACTAGGAATGGGAATTGGTACAATGAGCTGACTGCAAATTACAAATCAGAACAATGAAGAATAGAAAAGCTGTTCAACAACCAACAGCACTCAACTTTAGTAACCAGCAGCTACTCCTGAATCCATTTGCAACCACCGCTGGCTCTTTGTCCATTTGTAAGCGATCGAATTCGCGAAGCTTCCGGAAGTTCTCGACAATACGAAAAATTGAAATGATTGATTAATTTCATCGTTTCTCGCTTTCCCTGAAAAGAGTAAGAGTTGGTTGTCTTTGAAGTTCACATGGATAGACAGGAACATTTCCAGGGCCTGCTGTCTCTCCTTGTTGATGTATCTCTGCTTGACAGGATTTGACAATTGATCTTACTGTTATATAATTAACTTCATATCGAAATTTTATCATCATTACTATTATCAGTTCTCTTGTTCAATGTTATCTTCATCATACTTGTAATTCGTCATTTCATCTCATAGGAAAATATCATCACACAGATCATTGTTCTAATTGCTCAGGATTAATTCATTTTAATGTTGCAAATTCTCAATCAACTCCTGCATTCTGGATCTCTTATTAGGATAGTATTTATTCTTTTCGACTGATTCCATCTCCATGTTGAATGTCTAGTGAACCCGTATCATCACATAAAATATTAACTATACCAAATTATTCTTGAAATCTGTTAATTACAGATTAATATATCGATACCACAATTTTTTCCCATTGAATATCTTTCATTTGTGTATTCTGGTGGCATTCATTCACTTCTTGAACAGGATTTCCGCGAATTGTATTAATTGGTGATGCGGAAATAAACGGTCCCTTAGTTCAGCAATATTTTGCTAGTCAAATGCACTACAAGTTGCTACTAGGGCTCTCTAAACGTTTTATATAATATCCAAGCAGTAATATCTTCATTGACACTTCCAAATAAAACAAAATTTGTTTTTTCAACATCCCAATATCCTCCAAATCCTCCAAATCCTGTCTACAATCAACGCCAATTCCTGTGTTGATGAGATTCTCGAATCTCAATTTCAAGGATTTGAATGGGAAGAAAAACAAAATATTCAAACAACTTACGAAACTTCCGCTTACTTCCAACACCTGGGATTGAAACTGACCTACTTTAATATAGTTCATTAAGCTGAAACGTCCCAGACTGAAAAGTAAACCTCAACAATAGAGAATACCTATCCACAATGACAGGTCTTTCAGCAGTTGCATGTACTGGGTGTCGTATACGGAGGAAAAAATGTGATCGAGCTCAACCAATTTGTTCAGGTTGTAAAGGTTTAAACGTTCCAATTGAATTATGTTTATATCCAGATCAATCAAAAAAATCATATTATGGTAAAAATCCAAGAAATGTATTAGAACAATTAAAATTACAAAATAAAAAACTTTATAAAAATCAATTACATTTAAAACATATCTTTGAAGATGGTTATACAAAATCAATAACAAGATCCGAATTAGTTAATTTACCAGTTTTAAATAAACATCCTGCTGATTTTATAAGACGTGAATTAATATCTAATTCAAAATGGGGTCATTGTGGCTCATTATCTTGGCCTTCATTACTCGTTGGAGAATCTTCAATTGGAATGATTAATGTTAAATTTAATGAAATTATTAACCATGAAAAATCAAAATATAATAAAGTTGAAGCTGAATTGACTAATGAAGCATTATCTGATCATAAGTTGAATAAGATACGACGTACTGTCATTTCAATGTCATTAGGGATTGACCCAATAAGTATTGATGTTTTATATGATTTACTTGATTCCGTTGTGGAATATTTACCTGATTATAATATGGCACGTTTATTATTTGCTAAATATTTCCAATTGAATAAATATAGAGGGATCCAAGTTGATGAGGAGGAAGCTATTTTAGATTTCCATAGACTATTCAGTATAGGAGAAGATGGTTCTTTAGCTCTGAAAATGATTCCACCAAAGAAAATTGTTGATTATGTTGGTAAATTAAGCTTAATTTTGGTTATTATTACTTATCCAATTATTTTCCAACATTATAAACTTCCTCAAAAAAAGAATAAAAATTATTTATTACTACTAGCGTATGCTGAAATAATGATTCATTCAACATCTTCATTCCAGAAACAGGGGATAACAAAATCAGTTAATACATTACCTACCCTAATTGCAACTTCTCAAATAAGGTTTTTTGAACATTATTTCCCTAATGGTAAAACAGATGGTGAAGATGGTTTTTCATCCTCGTTATCATTGAAAGAACAAATCTCAATATTTAAAACTTTTGGACTAGATAATAATGTTGATGTGAATTTCCCAAATACATCAATTGCCCATAGAAATAGTCTCAAGAGTTTATATTATCATTTCATCATTCATGATCTATGGGAATCTTTTGAATTGGGACTCCCACCAAAATTCAAATCAGATGAAATAATAAAATATGAAGATTTTGGTGATTCTAAAATATTGGAATCAATAATGATTCTAAGTCGTGTTTTGGAAAGATTTCATAAATATGAATCATTATTAACAGTACAAAATACATGTAATATGATTGAGAATGATTTCATTTATGAATTACAAGCAATTATTTACGTTGAATTTGATTCATTGAATAAATATGTTGAAGATTTACAAAACTTGGATTTAAAGAAAACTTCACCTGGTGAATTAATGCAAATGACTCATAGATTAGGTATGATGTTATTTATTTATTCTGTGATTATGTCCATGTATAACATTTGTTACAGGAAATCTATACAATTCCAGCCTAATGATATTGAAATGATTAATAAATATAAAATATTATCTGTTAAATATGGGTTCTTATGTTTATTTGCACAAATTGAAATCTTGAAAGGTTTCCAAAGAATTTTCAAATCATCAAATGCAGAACGATTATTACCATTGGAACCATTATTAAGATTATCAGCATATATGAGATTAAGTATGAGAAGATTAGGTATAATTATTGGTGCTAGGATTTATGATTATGCACCATATGATAATGAAACAATTTTACAAATGATTTCTTCAAATATTGAATATTTTAACACACCAAAAATTGATGAACGTACTGTATTAAATATGGTTCCAAAGTTTTTCACAATTAAAGAATTACAAGATTGTGAAATTGATAGAGATAATGTTAAATTAATGGAAAAATTTTCAACAAAGATGTTGGATTATAAAGTGTTATTATTGAATGCATTCAAAGCTATGACTGATATGAAATATGCAATTGTTAATGATAAATATAATATCAAGTTCATTAAGAATAACTTCACATATTATCAAATCATTAAATTAATGTCATTCATGATCAATACAGTATATTCGAATGAAACTTCTAATGAAATCGGAGCGCTTGGAGCGCTTCAAACACCTCCCACAACGGCAAATGAATCTGCAATTTTTTCAAATAAACCATCATCAGACACCGAATCAGCAGATCAATTCTTCATTGATGATACTACATTCCAACAAATCTTGGATACAAATTTTGAAAAATTCAATTATAACGATTTCTTTTATGATACTTTGATCACCACAGATTCAAATAATAGGAATAGTATGGAATTTCCTGTTAATAGTTCATTTCCTGAATTTGATAATTTTTTTGATACGTTTGCTTCAAAAGTCGTTGAAGATGGTGGATGATAAAGGTGAATAGGTCGGAGGTATTGGATGAGCTTGAATATATGTCTTAATGAACTGGGGCATTCATTTGTGACTGTTTTTTTTCATTACTGAGGCTGGTTTGTGTTAGATCTCAGATGTTGTCATATATAAACAGCCCATGATTCACAGATTCTACAAATGGTTACCGATAAAGGACTAGACATCCATGATACCGATTGGAGAATCACTTGGAAGTAACGAGACATTATTGATAACTAATTTTGAACATGGAGTTATATCTCATTTCCTCATTATATGACAGCCAAATATATGAATTACATTAAGGTACATAATTCTTATGGGAGATCTTGATAAACCGTATTACTAGCAAATAAGGTGATACTAGTGACTCATAACTGATTATGTGAACCGCTACACTGGCTCTAGAAACACATATACAAGATATTGTATTGCAGGTTCGTGGTACACTGATCATAAGAGAAAGTCAGTTGTGGCGATTGAAGTAGTTTGATTGAACTTTGGTGTTTTTGTTGGAAATCTTGAGTTCAATCAAGGGTAAACTAGCTTTGCTGATGATATGAGCCAAGATCTTGGAGAGCCTTGATGTAATCAATGATATTATTAGTTCCCGTTCATAGTTATTACATCAAGAATCACAACCAACTGTCTCAACTGAGTCAAATGACCAGGGAATTCAGTCACATAATCATAGTGAGATTACCTTTGATTTTAATAAATTGTTCTAAAGGGCTTTCGAGTGTAGCAGGATTAACAACATTGGTGATATTGGTTATGCAAAGTTTGCTGATCAAGAGTGCTATTTAGACAAAATATTCATGTATGGTTGAAGCTCAGCTCTAATTACTTATAGTGAATGATTTATAGTAAATGGTGTTGAACAATAACATGTTCACGTAGTCTCATAGTCACAAAGAAACACTAGATATCGATTCTAGTAGTGTAATACGTAACTTGAACAAATTGAACAATAAAATAGAAGTACCTCCAATTTCAGCATTGGAATCATCAACTCAAGTACATCCACCACTAGCACCAAATGTCACCATCCAATTCTATTATTCAAAATTTGAGATTCATGGTTATTGTTTACCTCTGATTGTTTTCTATGATGTGTACAGTTCCGATATAATTCATCAAAGAAGACACGGTTCTACTTTAAAGCTGAGTTTCTGCCAAGGTACGGCTAAGGTTCTTCTGAGGCAGAGTCAATACCAACGAATTGTAAATTTAACTACAATCCATGAACACAGAACGCTAGCGAACTACTGTGGTACTAGAATATTGGATTGGATTATCCATATTTCAAGGGGATCAGGTTCAAATTCCACATATATATGTCGGCTATCAGCAGGGGACTCGTCGACTCAACACAACAGAGCTTTTAATATATGTGTCTAGTATCACATGCCCTTGTGAAGCCGAGTCTTTGCTGGACAATGGACGAATTTCAAACCTGGAACATCATGAAGAAAGGTGTTGAATAATAACTTGCACGCCGTTTTCCTTGTGCTCCCGTAACATGTGGATATCTCTTTGCAAGCATTAGATCACACATAACTTCCTCTGATCTCATCTCTGAGCCCATCCGCGTTGCAACAGGTTGCAATTTTGGAGGCAAGTCCGCCGCTTTTCTCATCAATGGGAACAATTTTCCCACGCTCTGCCCAGCGAGTGGCAGCGAGTGGCAGCGACGTCCAGCGTCCCGTCCGTTGACAGCGACCTCAACTGACCGTCTAGGAACTCTCCGCCCGCACTCCAGCCAGAAACACACCGCATTGCCCTCAAGTTGCCTTCAAATCCTTTCAAATCCTTTCGAATCCTTTCAAATCTTTTCAAATCCAGCCTGGAAAACAGTCTGGAAAACAGCGCCATTTCCGTCTGCGTCCGCTGCTTTTGAAAAAGAAAAGCGCAACAAAGCGAATTTTCCCGCTTGCTGAAATTCTTGATGGGTGGTAACTGGTACAAAAGATGCGCCAAACAGAGCACAATTTCAAGTCAATTAAGGCGTATATTGAGAAAATTTAATCTTCTTCCCACTATCCTTTGGAATTAGAAGAAATCTTTATAAGTCCCACCCCATCATCCTAGCTTTTTCCCGCTTTTTAAGCTCGTATTTTCGCCCATTTCCGCCCTTTGCGGACTCTTGGTGGACTTTCCAACAAGCAGAATTCGAAATCAAAATAAAAGGGCGTTGTGAATCGTGATAATACAAATTTTAGTGGGAAAGTTGAAAGGTAGACTTGAATTAATTTACAGAAATATATTTCAAAAACTTATAAAGTTTTTTTTTTTTCTGCTTAACTAGCTGGTTCAATATTACTTCTTCCATTTGCAAAAAATTTGTTGGTGAAGAATCATCAAAGAAGGATATCAGATCATTTGCATAGACCTCTTTTCCCTCCTTTTCGAATCAATTTTGATCTACTAGAAGTTACATTTCATTGTATATTATATTAATCATCAAGGTCTTTTTTTTTTGACTCCTCGACCAAGGTTGATTAGTGCAATATGAATGCTGTTTGTATTGGATGCAGACTAAGGAGAAAGAAATGTGATAGAGGTAAACCAATATGTTCAAGTTGTTTGGAACTAAACATTAGTCCAGAGCTTTGCATTTATCCAAAATCGAAATTACAATTAGCTTCAAAAGATTCCAAAATTACATTGGATTTAATAAGAAGTAAGAATCAAAGATTAAAAGATGAATATCATCAACTTTTAACTCATTCCCAAACATCTGAAGCTTCAATAACGTCAATTGCATCTTCTGCAAAGCAACAACAACAGCCTTTAACAACAACCTCAAGTTGTAAAGCAAAACTTGATAAATTTCATGATTCTGAAATAGAACCATTATCTAATGATATAAACAATATGAAAAATCCATTATTGACCACTGTTAAAGAAAATAATTTAAATTTATTACACGTTGGACCATTATCATGGGCTGCATTGATGAATGCAGAACATTGGTTTGATAATTTATGTAACCAATTTGGTGAAGTTATGCTTATAGCGAAAAAACTACGACAAGATGAAAGACAAGATGAATTACTTGGAGAAGCTGATTCTGATGAAAGTTTAAATGTCATAAAAGATAAATTAACAAATATGTTATTGGGTATGGAATCATTGGATAAAATTGTCCCCGTTATGATTCAATTATTTAATGAAGTTGAAAATAGACTACCCCCTTTTGATATGGTTATGACTTTAGTTCATAGATTTTTCATCATGACTAGAATTCAAAAAATGGGTGTTATTGAATTAAATGAAGATAGTTTTTATGAAACTTTAACTGAAATCATTTCAAAAGATAATAATGGACGTGTGAAAATAACTGTTAAATTCCCATCAGAATATCACAAGATTCCATCAGTGGCATTATTATTATCAATAGTGGCAACAATGCTTTTCCAAGTCAATCAATTAATAAATCCAATTACAACATCTGCAAATCATACATTACTTTTAGATTGTATAAAAGTTTTATTCATTACAGTAAGTATTTTCAAAAGAGAATCATCACGTCCTGACATTACAATCCCACCAGATATTGCATTACAATTTCTTCAAGGATTTTTATATTTCGTGGCATTTGATCGTTATAATCCACATGGAAGAGAACATGAAAAGGCAGATAAAACAGGTGAGAATGCTATTTGTGTGAGGAAAATGATCACTTATGCAAAAGGTTTAAAACTTAATCAAGATATTGATAAAGTTTATAAAGATAAATCTAAAAGTTATAGAAGAAGTTTGAAAAGTATGTGGTCAATGTTGGTGTATTTGGATATTAATGAATCTATTGAATTTGGTTTACCAACCAAGATTAGAAGAAATGAAATTTTCAGTTATGATGATTTCCAAGATGAATATTCAAAATCCTTGGTGATATTGAATGAATTAATTTCAGATTTCCAAAATATTGAAAATATTCAAAATCCTTATAAATTTATATCTATAGTGGAAAAAGTTTTGATTGTTAAATCTAAAAACACATTATGCACATTGTTTAAACCAATTCATGAAGATTTGAAAACTTTAGAAGAAATGGATTTTGATAATTTAGCTTTAGTTCATACATTCATGTCAATTACTCAAACATTTAATGTTAGATTATTATTATTAGCTTTAATCCAATCTTATTATCATCATTGTTACAAAAGATTAGAACTATCAGGTAATAAAGGTGATTTATTACAAAGATATCATATCCTTACAATGAAATATTCCGTTTTAGTTTTCCAAACTGTTTCTGGTATCTTTTCAGCTTATAGAAGATTATGGGGTCATGAAAATAGTGCAACTTTTGGAAGTTTAGGTACAATATTGGCAATTTTCCCAACTATGAAATTTGCTGTTAGAAGAGTTACTATTTTCCCAGGTGCTAGAATTTTCGAAGGATTACCTGTTGATAAAGCAACAGCTATTTTAGAATTATTTGAAATGGGTCAAGAATCTGATGGTGAAGTTTTAGGGGCATTAATAATGAAGGAAAATCCAATTTTCTTTGGGATTCAAGATTTAGAAGATTTGAATATTGATGATCATGATGAATTATTGAAAGCTAAATTTGGTGCTTTTTTGAATTATAAATATGCAATGTTAAGTTACGCTACTCCAATCTATGCCTTAAATGAATCATTAAACAATACAACTTATAATTTGAATTTTGTTAGATTAAATCGTGCATTTTATTTAGCTACAAAATTGATTTCATTCTTCACTAGATTACTTTATAAGATCGATATCAAAAAAGAAGATATCAAGACATCCAGAGGATCCAATGAGAGGGATAGTATAAACATGCATCAATATTTTGAACATGCTGTTAATTCACCAAGCTCAAAATTTGATGCTGAAAAGTTCTTTGGTGCTCCAAGTGGATTTCTGTGAAATGATTTCAAACTTATGTTGATAAGAGACATGAAACTGACTGTATAAAAATTACATTAACTTATTATGAAACTTATGAATCCAATGTTTTCCCAACACACGATACGAACTCTGTAGTAATAAGTGCAAGTATATTTATCTGTCACCACTAGACTCTCAACAGATAAACTGCAGCTGTTTATACCCAAGATCAAGATCAAGATCAAGATCCAGAGTATCGGGAACGCGCGACTGTCTCCCAACAGATATTCTCGACGGTCTTAGACGGGCCTGTGCTACGTAACAATTATTCATTCCTCATTCTTCATTCAGTGTCTATGGATCTATAGAATTCATCGGAAAGATACTCCACAGCAAGTACTGATTGCTTCAATTCGACACCTAAACTGAATTAAATTGAGGAGCCATTGGGAAATCAGAATGCTCCTTTAAAGACGCTCCCAAGCGGAATTCTGTCTGTTGGGTGTCTGAGTGGAGCGTTTCGCGGGCTTTTTTTTTTGGCGCTGGACACACGAGAATTTGATTTGATTCAGCGCTGCTGCCTGTCAACGAAGAATTTGTGATAGATTTGGGAGTACTAAACACGAACTTTTCAGAGTTCAACAAAGAAAGCTGTTGAAACAAGTTAGTGATTGATTTCATCCCATTGTTTCTATCTTCAGTGGGTCGCCCTTCGCTCAAATAAATACAACACGATCAGGCGGTAGGCCACCGATTAGGGTTGATAATTACAGACAAAGAAAAAAAAAGACCTTTTGTTTCCGAAATCTATTTACAACAGCATCATTTTTAAACAACAAAGAGCTTTTATTACCACCAACCCCATCTCGAATCGTTGATCTGGTTCATAAGTACATTTCATTTCATCATATCCACTGATTTACTTCACACTTTGGCCCATTGAAAAAAAAAATCACTGACCTAAAAATCATTCCAAAATGTCTGAAGCTCAATTAATGCCATCAACTTGTATAGCCTGTCGGCTAAGAAGAAAACGTTGTGATAGGAAAGTGCCCATCTGTACGAGTTGTGCTGAGTTAGATATATCATCAGATCTATGTGTATCTCCACAGAGTAAACTTGGCTTAAAATCAAAGAATGCAAAAGTTACATTAGAAGAATTGAAAGCTAAAAATGAGAAACTAAGATCTGAGGAAAAATATTTGAAATCATTATTAAATGGGGAAGTATCTGGTTCTGATGCTCGTATGAAATTGAGTCAAATATTAAATTCTGATTCAAAACCACCAAAGAAAAGAAATAGAAACACATTCCTTGTTACTTCTGGAATTTATTCACCAACTTATCATTTTGGTTCAACTTCATGGCAAGCTATATTACAATCAAATCCAGATGTATCACAATTCATGTATCAGATATCATCTGTCTTGAAAAGTGCTAGAATGGAATATGATCGTAGAAAACAAACGTTCCAAGGATTAGCTATTGGTGATCCAAGATTAAATAGTATAAGATCAAGAATGATTGAAGGTGCTTTAGGACTTAGAGATATTGACCTAAGTGCAATTTGCATGGAATTTTTCAAAGAATTAGAAACTAATATGCCTGGATATGATACTTTATTGGCTTTATTACAGAAATATTTCCATGTTAATAAATTTAGAACAATTGGATTCTTTGTGTTGGATGAAGCAGAATTTTATGAAAATTTCCATAAAATGATTGGGAAAGATGAAGCTGGTTTAGTTAAGATTAATATTTCATTACCTGAAGAATCTCAAAAAATTTCCTTTCTATTCTTGTTGATAACAATGGTCACATTTATGACATTTATCTTAAATCAATCATACGGTCCAACAACATCGTATAATCATTTATTACTACATGAAAATGCAGATGTCTTATTCTACTTCACATTATTGGTTATCAAAGAAAATCAAGAAACACCAACTATCTCTGTTCAATTCTCAAAAATTAACGAGAAATCATGTCTTCAATTACTACAAGGTATGATGCATTTTAGTATATTTGAAAGATATTCACCACATGGAAGATTAATTGAAAGGGATGATACTACAATGGGCCATTGTACATCTATTAGACGTCATATTGGGTATATGAAGGCAATGAATCTACATAAAGATATTGATAAAGTATATCCTCATTACAGTGAAACTTATAGAGCATCTTTGAAAAGTTTATGGTTCTTTGGTTGTATGGTTGATGCTGGTGAATCTTTAGAAGCTGGTGCTATCCCGTCGGTAAAACCAAGTGAATTAATTGTACCTGATATTGGATATAAGTCTCGATATTATGAATTTGTTGCCTTTATGAATAAAACAATGACCAAATATTATGAAAAGGAGTTGGTAGATACAAATGAATTAGTTGAGATAATTACGGAAGATTTAATTCCATCCATTAAACATTTTTTAAGCTCCAAATTTAACTCAATACATCAAACTTTAAATACGTTAATCACAATTGATTTAGATGATACCGCATCTAACACATCTCTAGTGTTTGACCTTACTGAAAATTATTTAGTTCAGTTATCATTATTGTCATTGATTCAAATCTTGTATACAGCATGTATGAAAAGAATTGAAGAAAATGATAGATTTTCACCATCATACAAAAGGTTTAACTTGTTATCTTTGAAATATTCATTATTGATTTTCCAATGTGTTCCAGCATATTTGAAATGTCATCAAAGACTTTCCACACATAAAAATGCAAGAGTATATGGTCCATTACCTGCTATTTTAGCATTGTTCCCTCATATGAGATATGCATTTAGAAGAGCTGCAGCTGCTGGTGGTATCAAGATCTTTGAATCATTACCGGTGGATAAACGCACTTTATTTGGTAGTATTTATGAAAAACACAATAAGAGTGATGATCAAATTGTTCAAGAAATTGTGGAACAAGAAAATTTCCAATCATTTTTTTCAATAAAAGACTTAGAAGATTTTAACATTGATAATAATAGAGAGGCATTGATTGAGAAATTTTCAATTTTGAACAATTATAAATATCTAGTGTTGACTTTATGTAAGGCTATTGTGGAATTAGAAGATTGTTTAAGAAATCAATACTTAAATTTAAGCTTTATTCGTGCAAGTCCATCATTTTTCAGAATTGTTAAAGCTTGCAGTATTTTTCTGAATGTCGTTTATTCTGATAACCAATCATCTAATCAAATCCCAGGGGCAAATAATATCAATCATTCCAGTTATGCACAACCAAGTCCTCAAGTTCCATCATCATTAAATCCCAGCAAGTCACAATCTCCAAATACATTAGAAAATATATTACAAGACCCTTGCATCCCACCACAACCAGAATTATTTGATATTGCAAATTTTTTCAATACACCAGGGGTTTATCATCCAGGAAATGTTGATGAGATTTTATCATTTGTTCCTAATGTGCCAGATTTGCCATTTTCTCATCATTCAAAATTTTGAGAAATTGTTTCAAAATATTAAGACCGGAAAATATAGTCATGATAACCAAAAATTTATATCAAGATTTACAGTAAATGTTTGTGGAATTTTGTTGAAGCTTAATTTCTGTAATATTAACGCCCATTATGATAACTAATCTTTTAAATATTTTGTAGAATCCGTAGGATGGGCATTCTTGTACTTTCCATAACTAAAATTCTGTACCCAAGCTACTGGTAATTATGAATAATTGGGATGCACATTATATATAACCTCTGAACGTCTACTGACTTGCTAAGAAAGTTACTCTTTTCTCTTTTAATGAAGATATCTTCGATGTTTTCGGTGCCAAAAATAAGCACTTCACAAAGACCTCAAATCAACACAGTCAACCTTTATCATCAAGCTCAGACCGTCACACATCCAGCTACAAGGTCTCATTGTTCAAAAAAAAATTCATGCGGATTCGCTCTCCTGGGGATTTTTGATGTCAATGGAACCTAAAATGAAGACAATAGTATTATCAATCGGTGATGTTATTGATGAACAAAACCTTCATTTAAAGAACACCAGAGGGGGTATCCCTTCAAGCAAGGCACAGAAGTTGTATGGGACTATACCCAAGGCATCAGTACTATCGCTGCAATTAGATTGTACCAACCTTAGCAATAGAACATCTGAATCACTTATGAAGATCCACCCAATTCTACCATCAAGGAAAGACACGGGTACAGTCCTAAATCCATAACACTACTCACATAGTTTCTCCAAAACACCAGGGGGGTGGGGGTTCATCTCGATAGTCAGACTTGTGAAGATTTTGCGGCTTACAATTGGGCTTGATAAACATGGTAAACCACCATTAAGTATGACCTTACCCCAGGATATTGATAAATTGAGAAACTCGCGGGCATTTTTGACATGATATTATTGATTTCGTATCAAGCTATCAACTCAACCAATCACTGATCATTGTGACTACTAGTTTTTTGATCCCATGTCAATATTCATTGAGGTACATGATAACCAAATTTCCGTGCTTCGTCGCCTTTTTGCACTGAAGTCTGTCGTAAAGATCAATCGCCGAAACGAACGCAGTGAAGATGCGTCGCTAACAGATTCGTTGCTGGTTTTCAGTCGGGCCAAAATCACTTATTAAATTACATCACGACAATTTTAGGAATTTAGCTTCAAGTTTCGAGTTTGACAGCTATATTTCGGTTTCCAATCTGTTGCTTTTACTATTAGAGACTGATTTATGTTACGCTTGAGTGCTTTTAAATATGAGAGCCATAGCTTGTATCAGCTGTAGGCTGAGGAGAAGGAAGTGTGATCGCAAGAAACCACTGTGTTCTGGATGCAAAGATCTAAATATACCAGCTGAATTATGTATTTTTAAAGACCTTAGAACCAAATCCAAATCAAATGATAAAAAGGTTATATTGGATCAAGTTAAAACTGAAAATAGAAGATTGAAACGTGTCAAGTTTACACTTATGTCGGCCATGGAATCAAGAATAGATGAAAGCATAAAGTTATCAAGCTCAAAATTTCAATCAAATCAAACTGTCAAAGATGAAACAGCCGTATATTCACAAATACCTGATGTTGAAGAACCACAAAGGAAAAATAGCATGAAAAAGTCTAAGATAGAATTAAAACCGAACTTTGGTTCGATATCATGGGGGTCCTTAATGTCAGCAGAACCAGAGATGCAAGCATTATTAGTCCAAATCGATACAATCATTAAGATGCAAAAGGAGCAACTGATCAGTTTAAAGAAAAAGTTTGAACCACCTTTGCAAAAAAAAAATGCCATTACAAATACCATAAATAAAATGACAGCTGTAGCAATGGGTGCTGAGGTGTTGGATGATTATCAAGTTTTCCAAGATTTATTTGATGATATTGAACGAAATTTCCCGAACTATAACACATTGAAGATATGTCTTGATCATCAGTTTAGATTGACTCCATTGGATTACACTGGGTTTTTTGCTGTTGATGAGGAGAAATACTATGAAGTTTTACATCGTGTTGTTCATTTTAATCCTAATGGTGATCCGAGAATAAACATCAAACTTCCAGAACAATTAGATATGATTATGGATTTAGCGTATATTATTTCTTATTTTATCTTTATGGCTTGTCATAGATCACAACTTGATATCCAACTGAATCACAATCTGTTCTTAGATTATTCGACAGCGTTACTTCAAATCCACAGTTTGTTAAGTAACATTTTGAAAAAAGACAATTCATTTTTACCATCACATACACCAGAAGAACTCCATACATTGTTATACATCACTACTTTTGACAGATATACTGTCCATGGAAGATATACACCACAGACTAATCTTGATAACTCACTAAATTCAAGACAATTAACAGTAATGGCTAGGACCCTTCACCTCAATGAAAATATCGATGTTTATTATGATGGTACATCGGAGATCTATAGGAAAAGCTTAAAGTCAACATGGTTTTTACTTGTATTGATAGATATCATGTCTTCAATAGAAGGGGGTATGCCACCTAAGATCAAGCCACATGAGCTGATTCGTTATGAAGACCATTACAACCCACATGTTGAAGCACTTATTGTAATGAATAGAGTATTAAACAAGTTCCATAGTTTGAATTTGGATACATTAGATGATACTTTGAAATTTGTTCAGATTGTTGAAAACGATTTAGTGAGAGATTTGAAAATGTTGCTGAAATATGAAGTTCGCTCTCCTAGACAGGATATTGAATATCTTCAAACTTTTGATTTTAATGATATTTCTCAAGCTGGTAGATTTATGGTGGAAACTAGTGCAATATCAATGAAGTACAATATATATTCAATGCTTCAAACCTTGTATTTTATCTGTTTTAAAAAACTTGAAACCCTTAATAAAGATTCTAAAGAAACCAAAAAATTCAACATCTTGAGTACAAAATATTCAACATTGATTGTTTCACTCACGGGTGAATTATTCTTTTTTTATGAAAAATTGATTTCACTTCCTAATAGTTTTGAATTTGCTGTTATTGAAACGTTGCTGGCTATTTTCCCTCATATAAGTTTAGCTTTAAGAAGGGTTTACATATGTGCTGGTGCAAGAATTTTCAAAAGTTTACCAATTAGTAGAGCATCTGCTGTTAAAAGGTTATTCAATGGTAATAATTCTGCAAATGAAAGCGCAATTATGAAGGAACTTCATTTAAAACAAGAATTTCAAATAAGTTTTGAAATTGAAGATTTAGCAGATTATGATGTCGATGAAGATGCAAATGAACTTATTGGTAGATTCTCTCCGTTGTTGGATAATAGATTTTTCATTTTCAATTTCAGTCAAGTGATGAAACAAATGTCTGAAGCGTTATTACAAGAGAAATCCAAAATGACTTTCCTGAAATCAAGTCATGTGTTTTTTTATATGTTGAAGTTATCAGGTTTCTTCTTCAATGCAACTTTTGTCGGTGAAGATGATGTTGCTACTGGGAACCAAGCATCAATGGGTATTAACTGTCCTAAACCTGAAGATGAGTCTGTATCGGAATTCAATTTCAAGGAATTATTTGAAAGGGCAATTGATACGAATTCTGAGAATTTTGACTTTAAAGAGTTTTTCAATAATGACGTTTACCAAAGCACTGATATTGATGAGTTTTTATCAGGGTATCCAATGGCCTTACTGGGGACGTATAATAAATGAATGTTTCAGTATGATTTAAATAGTTTTTACACACACACATATAACTACTTGATTTATTTATAGCTCGCCTAATGCAGCCTAATTTTCTCTGCCCGGCATTTCTCTCCTTGGACGGAGCTACTTTCTGAGATCCCAGGCTGACGTCTGGCCAGCGCTCCGTCTATCTCCTATCGACGCTAGGCAGAGCTACGTCCCGTGGCCAGATCAAACGTCTGACTTTTCCTGCCTAAGCGGATTCTCATTTCTGACCCTAAAAATTTGGACCCAAAACAATAACCACGCGAAACTGCTGATCCAACTGTCAACACGAAACTGAAATTCATCACAGAATTGGATGATTCCCACAGAATAATCAATTCTATTTATGCACTTAGACTCGTTCAGCTACTATAAATTCAAAGCCAAAACGGCCACGTTGTTCTTTCGTTCCCAGCTAAGGCACAAGAGTCTGACATCTCTGCCAATCTGATCTGGTTGTTCAAAAGCCGGGAGACTCTCACCTCAAGCTACATTTCGGCTCAAATTAAAATAAATTTGTCAGTTCTAAATCAACACATATCGATTCTAGTTCTCAAGAACTCACAGAGGCAGGAAGACAATGGAAAGAAAGAAAGAAAAACATATTGCTTGTCTAGGATGTCGTATAAGGAGAAGGAAATGCGATAATGTCAGTCCCATCTGTTCGGGATGTCTCGAGATCAGTGTTCCAGCAGATTTATGTATTTATCATGAAGCTAGAGTTGGGTTCAAAGTCCATGGATCTCAAAAAACTTTGGATAAGCTAAGGGACATAAACAAACAGCTCACTGAACAACATAATGCTCTGCAGAACTTTATCAACAATAATGGAGGCGCCGCTACTCAAGAGCCAAAAAATACATTACCTCAAGTCTCCAAAGATCAAACATTTTTCAAAAATCCACTAATGCGTACAATGGGTAACGTATCAGATTCATTAACTCATTATGGTCCGATATCCTGGTTCGCCCTTATATCTGCTCAAAAACCTTTGATGAATATATCAAATTGGTTGATTAACGTGATAAAGTTTGAAAAAGATAAACATAATAAGGCAAACTATGAAAAAAAAGTGAAAGAAGATGATAAATTGAAGATAATAACGGATCATTTGTTAACACATTGGTTAGGAGAATCAGAAATCGCAGATAAAGCTGGATTTGTGAATATGCTACTGAAAAATATTGCGGGATTACTACCTAATAAAGCATTAAGCGACACAATTGTGAAGTTTTATTCCCATCTAAATGGTCAAAGAGCTGTCGGTTTCATATATGTTGATGAAGAAACATTCATGGCCAAATTCAATAAATATTTATCCTTTGATGAACAAGGGAATCCCCATGTTAATGTGGAAATGCCTAATGATAGAGAAGGCTTATCATTCATCATGTTTTATCTTTCGATCTTGACATTTCTTGGGTTTTATGCTAGTCGTTTATATAAATCATTAGTTCCACAATTGAATCATTTCCATATGTTAGAATATCTGGAAACATTACTACTTGCTTCGGAAATACTTGAAACTGATGAAGCATACTCCATAACGGGACATGTGGACGTTGATACATTAACAGCAATGATTCATGTTTTAGTCTTTGAAAAAATTCTACCACATGGAAGACATCGTCAAGGGATAATGGGTGGTGATGATGCTCTAGTGGTGAAACATCTAATCATATATGCAAGACTATTAAAACTTGATAAACCACTTCATATTGCATATCCTGAGACCTCTGATAACTACAAGAAAAGTTTAAAATCAATATGGATATGTTTAGCTTATTTTGAAGTGTCTGAATGTTTAGAAACAGGGATTGCACCAAAAATCAAATCTGAAGATTTGAAAATATATAAAAATGATGAAAGTTTATATATAAGATCTGTGGTATTTTTAAATGATGTTATGAATCAATTTAATGAAAAAGTTTCCAGTATGAATAAATTGGAATTAGTGGATTGGATACACAAGAATTTAATTAAAAGAGTAGATAATTTCATTAAAGAGGAATTTTTACCAGCTTCGGAACACATTGCATTTTTGAAAAATTTTGATTTTGAAGAAATATCAAAATCAAAAGAATATGTTTATTATTTACAAATGTCATCAATTAGAACTTTAACATATTCAGTATCTGCATCATTATTCCAATTTTGTGCAGTTATTTCAGATCAACTAAGTACTAATGATAATATTTTTGAACTTTTGGCAATTAAGAGAACTGCAATTTTGGCTCAATTTAATAGAGATTTATTTGCTGCGATTCAAATAGTAATGAATCATAAAAATAGTAGCCATTTTTCAGTTATTTCTTCACTAATGGTTCTTGAAAGACAAGTCACTTTTGGATTAAGAAGAGCTGCTTTATTTCTTGGTGGAATAGTTTTGAAAAATTATGATCCTCAATATACTATTCAATTTTTTGGGAATATCCTAAATGATTCCAATAGATGTGCTCAAACGTTAATGAATACAATAGTTCGTACATCAGATTTCAATACTCGTGATTTTACACTTGATGAACTTGAAGATTTTGAAGTTGAAAAAGACCAATCTAAAATGGAAAAGCAGTTTGCCAATTTGTTTGATCATAAATATCTTGTTTTCCAAGCATGTCGGTTATTACATCAAATGGTTCAATCAATGGAAAACATAAAATACAATCTAAACTTCATAAGACTTCATTATATCTTCTTTTATACATTGACAATGACCAATCTATTCTTAGCTTTGATTTATTCATATGATGAAGAATTAACACCTGTTGGGCAAGTTAAACCAAACCCAGAAAAATCAAATCCAGTTAAGCAAAAAGAACCTAAATCGAAGTTGGAAAACAAAAATAATCCATTAAAACCAACCTCATCAACAGCATCAACATCAAGTTCCACATCGGCACGAAATGATTCATCAAGTGAATTTGATTTTAATGATCTCTTTGAAAGAGCAATCGATACCAATTCAGATAAATTTGATTTCAAAAGTTTTTTCACAACATCAAATAATTTATACCAACAAAATGATATTGAGGAGTTCCTTGAGAACTTAACTATGCCATTAGCTGATTATTATAGCAACAGTTCTCAATTTCATTGATCTATGGGCCCCTATCTGACTTTAAAATCTGTAGTTTGATGCTCCCATCTTTTAGATTATTTGTAGAATCAATTTTATCAAGCACTTCTTGTTTTGTCTTCAAAGTCTTAAGGTTTGGTAAATCAAGATATAAATTAATGTTATTAGAAATCAATCTTCCAAATTTATTGAAGTAATCAATCTCCAAATCTTCCAAATCTGGATAGTTCTCTTTTGTAAATTTATAGTTCTGAGGTTCTGGAAGTACCCTTATGTGAAGTTGTAGACGCTTTAGCCCTTTATATGAAATGTTCCCACCGAATAATGCTTGATTATAATTTTGAAGACTTTTAACATCTAAGATTTCCAAATTTGGGGCATTAATATATAAGGGATCAGGTAAAAACCCCATTTCATCAGATGAAACATAATAGCCACCTAATTTTAAACGCAAAAGCTTGGGGAAATGCATTTTTGCAAGTGGGGGAAAGCTTGAAAGATTACTGCTCAAAATAGACAAATCTAAAAGTGAACTAGTATCCAAATGTTGCAAAATGTAATTCGGAGCATCTGAAATATTTGATGAAACTATTCTCAACTGTCTTAACTTTCTTATTCGAATATTCTCCAAGTGAATTGTAGATCTGAAATTTCTTTCCGTTGAGCCTGTAATATGGATTTCAAATGAAAATAATTTGGGGAAATTCAAATCTGATAATGAAATTGAATTCCCAGATATTTTGAAAGATCTTAAGTTATTCAATGTGACCAGTCTAGTTTTTCCAACATTCAGTTCCAAGTTTCCTGTAAATACCGAATCCAATTCTAAAGAACTCAAATTCCTAAATCTTTCAAAGACTTTAAGGTCCATTCCACTTTCGATACCGATACCAGTTAGCTCCCTTAAATTTGGAATTTCTGAATGATGTAAGAAATTTAATAGTGTGGGTAGTCTTGGTTCTTTATCATTAATATTTGTGATACCTCCGATTGCTGTCAACCGTGGTGCTATTATTTTGAACTTATATCTTTGATGTGCAAAAACATAAAATTGAGGAGCATGGACAATAGTATCAAAATAATGTGTATGTCCCATCACCACGAGTGAATCTATATCATGGTTATGGCCATGTTCATGTCTGTGGTTATAGTGCTGAGTATTAACTAATGCCAGATCTGATCCGTTTACAAATATGGACTTTGATACTTGATCTATTTTGTGTATCATAATAGCACTTGGATTGACAAACATCAAATTCTTAGATTCTCTTGCACCAACACCAGTTATATACACAATGTCGATCTTCTCAGAGTCCTTGGATTTTAAATCAGCAATTAAACGAATATATCCAGCTAAAGTGAGTGGATTTATGCAGGAATATTCAAAAATGAAATATTGGAATTTCTTAAAAGTTTTTTGCAAATCATCACGAACACCTTGCCTTATATGACCAGGTGTTAAATTGATATGCCTAGTTGCTATTGAGTTGAACAAATTGGATTTATTTGATGAATCACTAACTAATAAAACCATTGATCTAATCAGTTTTTGGAATCCTTTGCATACTCTTGCGAGTCTCATATACTCAAAAACATCATCCAGCTGTTCCACTATCATCAATTGCAACTCCACCGGCAATACCATAAGGTTCGATACCATTTTGAGCTTCTTCGAATTATCTTAGCCTCCTCTATCGCATAGTTTCTGGACGTGTAGAGAAACAAACAGGTACTGGACCTCACATAATAAATACATTTCAATAACTCCATTTTTACACAGAAACCAAAACATACAGATTTCGCGAAAATATATTCAATTCGCTGCGTAGTCTTCATGAATCTGAAGTAACTAAGTGAAGGGAACAGTCTGGTTAATTATTATTGTATTGCTAGCTGAAGTTATTGCCAAATATTGGATCTGGGACCTCCTCCTCTTATCTCTTCAACATCCTCATTTTTATCATGTCTTTCAACAACGATTTCAACATTAATCAACATAACAATTGGAGGAAACTCAGATTCTCACGGCCACTACTCTGTTCTTGATTTCGATTTTTCTATATCTTCAATGGCGAAAACTATTGATTTTGCACTATTTGAACATTCAATTACTGCAAATTATCGGTCATGTCGACTGTTTCCATTACATACGGATTAAGAACAATTAAGACAAAAGTTACCCCAGGTACCCCTGTTAGTGAATTGGTCGAAAAGGGAGCTTCTCATTTCAAATTGGATCCAAGCGCCACTGGCTTATTGTGAGTATTAACTTTGTGATCTTTGTAATGTGATTGTGCATTATATTAACATGATATCTCAGTCATAATGATACAGAATTATCCAATTCACTTCCATTTAGGTTATTAAATTTACCAAGTGGTGCTAAATTGATATTGAAGGCAACTAAGACGAAAAAAGTTGCTGACATCACAATCAAAATTCAATTCATCAATAGTCCATTTGACAAGAATGCAGTGGTGAAGAAAGTAAATAATCAATTAACGTTGGAAGATTTAGTGAAAGAGATAGAGAAGGAATTTGGTGAATCAGTTCTACAGAGCAGTAAGAAATTGAAATTTCAAGGTTTGACTAGAGCTGTTACGCAAGAAGAATTTGATAAAGTAACACTTGCACAATTTGGTGTTGAAAATAATGGTTCAATTAGATTAATTTTTGAAATAACGAATCAAATAGAAACCAAGAAAGAAGATACAACATTAAAATCGGAACCAAAATCTGAATCATCAGTCTCAATGAAGAGAGAAAGTTCCACCGAATTGAATGATGATTCCCAAATCAAACAAGAAGATGTGGTTGATTCAAAAGTTGAGCCAATCCCAGAACGTAAAACCAGTAATGAGTCGTCATCTGAAAAAGCAAAGGCATCTGATTTCAAGGAGGATAAAATGGAGATAGATGAGCCAGAACAACATACTACATCACAATCACAAGCATCACAATCACAATCACAATCAAAGAAAGAACCAATTTCCGAAAAAGTGGAGAAACACGTTTATGTTTACAAAGCGCCTGAAGTGCCAGTGAAAACAGATGAACCAGAAGAGGAAGAATATGAATTAACAGTTTCTCATGCTCGTCAATATCAAAATATACTATCTCAAAGAGCGCATGAATCATACAAGACCAAAAGATTACGTCAAGAAGCTAATAAGAAAAAAATCACAAATATTGAAATTAGAATAAGGTTCCCTGATGATAATCATTTACAAATAAATTTTAATCCAAATGAAAAAAACAAAGATTTATATAATTTGGTATCGACAACTTTGGTTAATCAATCATCATTTATTTTATCGGTTCCATATCCGCCAAAGGATATCATTAATGATGATACAAAACTTATTGAAAATTTTGAATCAAGAAATTTATTATTATTCAAGAGTGAACAATCTACAGGTCCATTTTTAAAAGATGAATATTTGAAGAAGGCAAAAGATTTCAAAGAAGCAGAAGATGTTAAATTAGAATTGGAAAGACAAAATAAAAAACAAGAAGTTGAAGAAGATGCAACGAATGATTCACACATTCAAAATGGTGTTTTACCGAAAAAGAAAGAAACTAATTTTGGTAGTAAATCATCTTCAGCTGATAAAGAAGTGAAAAAAGTTCCAAAATGGTTGAAACTTGGTAAAAAATAGGTTAAATTTATCATCAATGTTTCTTACTCTATTAAATAAACATTTCTTTGTTCCAAAACAACAATATCGTAGTTCTTCCAGAAACATAACGAATGATCTTAGTCAAATGATAATAACAGACAGTTATAAATCACAAATATAAAAAAAATCTTAATATTTGATGATCTTGGTCATATTTCATCAAGATTCATATCTCATTATTCGGGGTATTTCGTTATAAATCATTAAAGAGCGATATGTTAGATAATCAGGTTAAATAAGAAGGAATTCAGAAAGTATAAGCACGAGTATCATCAATTAAGAAATAAAAAGCTTCTTTTATATCATGATGTACTGGATAGTAATCAAACACTGTCTCCTTCACTAATTTGAACATAAATATTTATTGAAACGTGAATCATACAGGTTTTATTATTGGTCTCCGTGGAGTGAGATCGGACCTGAATTCTGATCCTAAGATGAGCACAATATATATGTAGCTGTATATTCCATAAAACCATGAATGAACGTTTTTACACTAATAGTTTAACATGTTACAGCTACGAATATAAATAATATCACATAAAACTGGTTGATCCATTTTTTCGATGGGAATTTTGATTTCCCATAGTTAAGGATGAAAAAAAAGCGATTTGGCTTCGCG